>VBRH01000215.1:94216-111100 GCA_014578085.1 Cardamine resedifolia | reverse complement strand
TTCTCGTCTTATTGTTCATAACAGTTACGAAATCCGACAGAAACATTACTATAGTCTGGGGACAGAGGTCTGTTCAATCTCTATCAAAATCCCCTTTGGACATCCCTCCATTACCACTGAGCACTGACAATTCAAAGTAACAAATAATATCTCCAACCCAGAAAACAACAACAATAATATCCAAAATTCTAGTATAATTTTTAATCTGTTTTTCTGCTTTCTCTCTCGCTCGTGGGTTTCCCGCGTGGCTTGCGTGTTACTTCATCACTGTCTTTAGCTTCTTCATATGAATCTTGCGCCAAGCCTAACACTTCCTTTTCTCAGGGTTTGTCTCTCTTTCCCTTTTTCTAATTTATTTCATTGAATCTTTAGATTTCATTCTCTTTGTGGAGTACATTTGGGTAAAGCTCACTAATTTCATTTTGTTTCAAGCAAAACATTTAAAAACCAAATCTTTTCATGCCATGAGTGTCTTTACGGTTTCATTCTACGTTTGTAACTTTTTTTTTTTTTTTTTTTTGCGTTTTTAGTTGATTTAGAGCAAAAAGCTTATGTTGTTACGTTCGAGATCTAATTCAATTCAATTTCTCCCACAAATTTCTTGACTTTTGATATTTGGATCTCGTGTAGATTTCAATTCATTCACTAGTAATCAGAACTAAATTAGAATGCTTTGTCGGTGTTTGTTCTCAAGTTCTGTGAGAATTGTTCCAATTTTGGGGAATTTTATGTTGGATCCAGTTTGATGTAGTCTTTAAAGGTTCAATTTTGATGTGTGATCAGATTTGAATCTTTCATATCATCAAAGATTCCATTTTTGTTTTCTTAACTGTGACTCTTTCTTTATATATATATGTCAGGTTAAACTCTTAGCATTTGAGCAGCAAAGTTAACAAATCATGGCAACACTTGAAGATATTGGTGTATCAGCAGGGATAAACATCCTCACTGCTTTCATTTTCTTCATAATTTTTGCTTTTTTAAGACTTCAGCCATTCAACGATAGAGTTTACTTCTCGAAATGGTATCTCAAAGGGTTAAGAAGCAGCCCTGCAAGTGGTGGCGGCGCATTTGGAGGAAGGTTTCTGAATTTTGACTTGAGATCATACATCAAGTTCTTGAATTGGATGCCTGAAGCTCTCAAGATGCCTGAGCGTGAACTCATTGATCATGCTGGTTTAGATTCTGTTGTGTATCTCCGGATTTATTGGCTCGGGTAAGTAAATAAAGATTTGGAGTTTTTGCAAAGTCTTATTTTCACTGATGAGCTTAAAAGGATCATTATGGTTTTAGACTAAATTTAGTAGGAAAATAAGTTGAATTAAGTCTCATAAAGATTTCATCAGGAAGAGGAAATTAAGTTGACTAAGTCCCTAAAAAGCAGAAGAATATTATATTTTGGTTACTTTATTTTACAGGCTTAAGATTTTTGCTCCAATAGCAATACTTGCTTGGACAGTTCTTGTACCGGTTAATTGGACGAACAACGAGTTGGAAATGGCTAAGCTGTTAAAGAATGTAACTTCAAGTGATATTGACAAACTCTCAATTTCAAATATCCCAGAGTATTCAAATAGGTTTGTTTGTTACATCAATCTCTAATGTGTTTCTTTCCGGTGCTTTAAAAATGTTGGTTTTAAGTACATTGTATTTGATCTTTTTTCTTTCCAGGTTTTGGACTCATATCATAATGGCTTACTCCTTTACAATCTGGACTTGTTATATGCTGATGAAGGAGTATGAGAAAGTTGCTAACATGAGGCTACAATTTGTTGCCTCAGAAGGTCGTCGACCTGACCAATTCACTGTAAGAACCGTTGCTTTTTTTCCCCTTGGTTTTAAACTCAACCGATCTAATATGTCAAGAAAATTTTGATAGGTTCTTGTTAGGAATGTACCTCCAGACCCAGACGAATCTGTGAGTGAGCTTGTGGAGCATTTTTTTCTAGTCAATCACCCTGATCACTACCTCACACATCAGGTAAAAAGGTTTCATTAGATGACTTGACCTTTTTACATATGCATTTCTTGAGGGTCAAAACAATATCTATTTGTTTTTCTTACTTCTGGAACCAATATTTAGGTTGTATTTAATGCAAACAAGCTTGCTGATTTGGTTAATAAGAAGAAGAAGCTGCAGAATTGGCTAGACTACTATCAGCTTAAATACTCTAGAAATAACTCTCAGATCAGACCTATTGCGAAGGTACTCAAAGTGTTAAACTTGATAATTATGATGTCTAAGTAATAACTGTCTTCTCACTTCTCTTTAACAAAACCAGCTTGGGTGCCTTGGCTTGTGTGGACAAAAAGTTGACGCAATTGAACATTTCATTGCTGAAGTTGATAAAACATCAAAAGAGGTAGCCTTTGTGGTCTGTCTGGTTTCCATTTTTGTGCCATCTTATAGCTTAATGTTCCGTTTTTTGGTTTCAAAATCTTCATTGTTTGTAGATTTCTGAAGAAAGGAAGAATGTAGTGAATGATCAGAAGGCAATAATGCCAGCATCTTTTGTCTCCTTCAAAACCCGTTGGGCTGCTGCTGTTTGCGCGCAGACAACACAAACCAAAAACCCGACCGATTGGCTAACCGAATGGGCTGTAGAGCCGCGCGATGTATATTGGCCAAACCTTGCGATTCCATATGTTTCTTTGACTGTAAGAAGATTGGTTATGAATATAGCCTTCTTCTTCCTTACCTTCTTTTTCATCATCCCTATCGCGTTTGTACAATCTCTTGCTACCGTGGAGGGAATTGAGAAAGTTGTGCCGTTCTTGAAAGTCATTATCGAAGAGTGAGTTCTCTTCTTCTCTAACATTGCTCCATTCTTGATGACATTTCAATGTACTGAACATTTTAACTAACATTTGAGTCTATTGATCGTCTTTTTTTATTCGCAGTAAATTCATAAAATCGGTTATACAAGGTTTGCTAGCCGGAATTGCGTTGAAGCTTTTCCTCATCTTTCTGCCATCCATACTGATGACAATGTCCAAATTTGAAGGCTTTACTTCAATATCATCCTTAGAAAGACGATCCGCGTCTAGATATTACATATTTAACTTAGTGAACGTATTTTTTGCAAGTGTTATCGCTGGAGCTGCGTTTGAGCAGCTCAACTCTTTCCTCAACCAATCGCCAAATCAGTACGCGGCTCACTATCGCTGTTAATCCTTCTTTCTTTTTTGGTTATGAGGTTTTTCTAAGTACTTTTCTATTTTCAATATGTTCAGAATTCCCAAGACAATTGGCGTGGCGATACCGATGAAAGCAACTTTCTTTATCACATATATAATGGTTGATGGTTGGGCAGGAGTTGCAGGAGAGATTCTTATGTTAAAACCTCTCATTATATACCACCTCAAAAACGCATTCTTGGTTAAAACAGAGAAAGACAGAGAGGATGCAATGAACCCCGGAAGCATCGGTTTCAACACGGGAGAGCCTCGGATACAACTTTACTTTCTTCTCGGTCTTGTTTACGCTCCCGTGACACCAATGCTTCTTCCTTTTATCTTAATCTTCTTCGGGCTCGCTTACATCGTGTATCGTCATCAGGTAAATGTAGTTTAAATTAGAAGACTTTGTACACAAATATACAAACTTGAACAGTATTTTTTTTGTTTTCTTTAATTTCAGATCATAAATGTGTATAATCAAGAATATGAGAGTGCTGCTGCGTTTTGGCCAGATGTTCATGGACGAGTTATAACGGCATTGATCATATCTCAGTTGCTTCTAATGGGTTTGTTGGGTACAAAACATGCTGCTTTAGCTGCACCGTTTCTCATTGCTCTTCCGGTGATTACCATTGGTTTTCACCGGTTCTGTAAAGGCCGTTATGAGCCCGCCTTTACCCATTACCCCTTACAGGTCAGTTTCTTCTACACATCTGTAAGATTCTCTGTTGCATAGTCCCGTTCGGTTCGGTTTGGTTTTAGGATTTTTCGGGTTAAGAAATATAGAAACTAAATGGAAAAATACTATCATTCGGTTGGGTTACATACGATTTCGGTTTTTTAACGAAATATATTTTGATTTGAATGGATTCTTAAAGAAATCAAGTTTTAGTTGTTTATGCTCTTTCTCATTCGGTTAAGTTTTGGCCACGGTTTGTTGGACTGAAACCGAATGGGTTCACTTCTCTCCGGTTTGGTTTGTTGATCGGTTATTTCGATTCAGTTTGTTTGGAAATGGGAAAAATGAACCTTGGATCGATCCGGTTATGTCAATGTGGTTTGGGTACAGTTTTTGGATGAGTGAAACCATGTTTGACACTTCTTTACTATTGTGATTCGCCATCGGTTTTGATGAGATGGCAAAATGTTATAACTTTTACAGGAAGCTATGATGAAAGATACATTGGAAAGAGCAAGAGAGCCGAATTTGAACCTTAAAGGTTACTTGCAAGAAGCTTATATTCATCCGGTTTTCAAAGGCGGTGATGATGACAACGATGGTGACATACTTGGAAAATTGGAGAATGAAGTCATCATAGTGCCAACGAAACGCCAATCGCGGAGGAACACTCCGGCTCCTAGCAGAATCAGCGGCGAATCTACTCCATCTTTGGCCGTTATTAACGGTAAAGAAGTCTAGCTTACGGTTATTCTATTAAGCGTATGCATTCGAAAAATATATGAAAAAATGTACATATAAGCCTACTTTTATATGTACTATTAGAGAAAGTTTGTGTTTTAAATGTTGAATAATTTACGGTTATTCTGTTAAGCTTATGCATTCGAAAAATGTATGAAAAAAATGTACATATAAGCCTACTTTTATATGTACATTAGAGAAAGTTTGGAGATTGCCTGATATATATAGGTTTGTGTTTGCTAAGATGTTGTTGAGTTTTAAATTTGGAATAATTTAATTTCGGGTGGTTTTAGAATATAAATATCATTTTGTTGTTGAGTTTTATTGTTGAGTTTTAAATGTTAAATAATTTAATTTCGGGGGGTTTTAGAATATAAGCAAGATATGTTCATAGACCAAAAAAAACGTGTTAACATTTTTCTCTTTTTGTTGTCTACAAGCCTGAGTTTTTCTAGCTTCGGAACTTTGTTTTTTTTTTTAGTTCTTGCCATTTAGACTCTTACATACTAAATCAAAGATAATTTTACCTTTACAAAAAAAAAAAAAATTGGTGACTACAAAGAAAATTGATTAAAGTTGAACTGATGCGCAAAAGACAAAGTTGGATATTTAATAAGTCAGTTTAAATAAATAATTGTTCCAGGGGATAAAAGTTTTGTAGAGCTTTGTTATGAAGGTATTCATCTTTCATCAGTCTTTCCATTTTCTGCATTTTGAGCACAGGTACGTTGCTGAAAGTGTGTGAAACGAAATTAAACTATTTGATTTGGTATCAGTATTACAGTAATAAATAAGAAAGAGAAATATCATCAAGGAAATAAATAATACCCAAATATTTTGCAGAAAAATTTGATTCATTAATTTAAAAGAAACAAAAAGATCACCAAGTTTTACAAAATATCAACATACTCAACAAATAAAGCCCTTATGGAGAATCTAAATGTAATATAGAAAATACAGTAGAAAAATACTAAAAGCAAAAATTCATCTCGATAGAGGTAGTTGTAACACTTGAAGCGTCGCCGGTGATAGAGGTAGGCTGAGGAAGATATATAGGGCCTTCGCTTTTTATTGCACATCAATTAGCAAAGGTATGACTTAAGGAAAGCCATCTTACAAAACAAGAAACATCATCTTGTTTATTAAAAGACTAGGTAATATGAATATATGATTCTACCTCGTTGATATACTAACGATTTTACATTAGTAACAATATCAACATATCTTAGCAAATATATGGAGCTTAGAAAAGCTACATTACGAAACAAGATATTGATCGATCATGTTTAATAGTAGAGGTAGTATGATCCTACCTCATTGATATACTAAAGCCAAAAGATCGCAAGTAGTGCTTTCACACTAGTAACAATTTCAACAGCATGACATATGACGTAGAAAACTTTCCAAAACACGTTTTGTTGAAACTACGATAAATATATTTTAGATTGAATAACTTTAAACTAAGCATGGAGGTTCATTTATATAGGCTTAAACTGTGAATAAATTAAGATGGACTGTTGAAATTCCCATCTTCTCGTAAATCTGTATAATTCATTGAATGAGTGCATAAATATGCATGGCGAAAGTCAATGAATCTAAACCACAATAAATTTCCAATATCGTAAGTTGTTACAGCTTTGGAATATGGAACGTATTCAATTTTTCTTTTTAAGTTTGGCCCTTGAGTTCATAAGATCCCAAATTAATCCTAACCATGTTGAGCCCAAACTGATTCCAACTCATGTGTAGCCCCGAACATAATATTTTTAGTACATCAGTGTATCATTTTTAAAATAATGGACTTGATAGTTTATTTTTATAAATTTTAGATGTTGGGAAGTTTTGAATCTTTTGATATAGAAAACAAAATCTTATCGAAAATACCCACAACCTTTTAAAAATTATAGGAAACTTCACAAACTATGAAAAAATTTAGTCCATCTCATTCTTGAACCCGCTTATTGATGATTCTCTAATTTGTCCCTGTTTGTTACTGAATAATGACCCATTTAGGATTGATGTTCATTGTTTTCTCTCAATTACCATGTTTATTATTGATTATCTTAAAAGGTGTTCATTGCTAATAATCGGTGATTAGAGCCTGCCCTCGAGGGCTTTCAATTTTGTAGGTCCAAATTAAGGGTCCACTATTTTATAGTTTTTAAAATTTAGTAATAAAATATCAAATATTTTATTATAAATAATTGAAAATGAGACAATAATATATATATATATATATTATATGAAATATAAAATAAATTAGTAGATAATTTATATATCAAATAAAAGTAAAATATATTTTCCCAATCTGTTAATTTGTTTTGAAAAAAGTTTCATATTAAAAAAAATTCCTTCTTAAATATATAAAATAATTTTTTTTTTGTAGGGCCCCTGAATATCTGAGGGCCGGCTGGGTGATTATGTGATTCTGTTCATTGTGAATTGATAATCGGTGTTTCATTTCAGGTCAGCCATTTGTTGTAATACTTCATCGGTAAAAATATTTTAGCCGTTAGTACAAAAGCTACAAAAGATAAAATTTCGTTGACGAGAACGGCGTCGTTTCACTTAACCAACGGCTCAACTTATCTAAATTATCCACTGAAACATTCATCTCCGGCAAACAAACAACCAACAGAGCAATAGAAATGAGCTCTCATCAAATCCTTCAATTTCGCTCTGAACCATTTGTACTTTCACATTGTTGCAGCCATATACGCATCACCGGCTCTCTCGCGCTCCAGTCTTCTCTTAAGCAGCCTTTTTCCGGTTCCCGATTCCGGTGGCGCCGCTCTTATCACGCCGGAGTAAGGTGTTCGACGATAAAGGCTCAGGGTACCAATGGGAACCGAGCAAACGAAGCTCCGGCGTCGGAAACGAAGACGACGCCGATTGAATTGAAAAGGGTCTATCCATTTCACGAAATTGAACCCAAGTGGCAACGTTACTGGGAAGAAAACAGAACTTTCCGGACACCAGACGATGTTGATACTTCGAAACCCAAGTTCTACGTCCTCGACATGTTTCCATATCCAAGGTCTCTTCTTTTCGTTTCTGATTATGTTGAAAGTTCACTAATTTGGCTAATTGAGAAACTAGTTCAGCATAAAGTTATGAACTTTGTGGTTTTCAGAACTTTCCCTAAATTTCAGTAGAATCCTTGGTTGGGAATTTCTATGAATGATAAGATTTGGGATTTTGGGTTTCATGGTAAAGATGAAATTTTGGTGTGTGTTGTGTTTTATTTATTTCTTCAGTGGAGCTGGATTACATGTGGGACATCCACTGGGTTATACAGCAACTGATATTCTAGCCAGGCTTAGACGAATGCAAGGTTACAATGTTTTGCATCCTATGGGATGGGATGCTTTTGGATTACCTGCAGAACAATATGCTATTGAGGTTCGATTGTTTTTCTCAATCATTATGGATGTTGTTGTTGATTAACTTTTGAGTCCTTATTGGGATTTGTACTCTGCGTTGCGTTGCAGACAGGAACCCATCCGAAAACTACTACATTGAAGAACATTGACCGCTTTCGTTTGCAGGTGATGTAATTCTTTCAATTTAGCACTAGCCTAGAAATTTCAAAGTTTTGATTGGGCTGTGAAAAATTTATGTTTGTTTGCAGTCTATCTTGAACATCTTCAAGGTTTAGGATTACTGATCCTTGATGATTATGGAAACAGTCTTTTATTGATGTTTAGATGTGGTACCCTTGTTTTGGACTGTTTGCTTAAGTACCTTAATGATGTGTTTCCTTTTGTTTGTTTGCAGCTCAAATCATTGGGCTTCTCATATGATTGGGACCGAGAGCTTTCTACAACAGAGCCAAACTATTATAAATGGACACAATGGATCTTTCTTCAGCTTTATAAGAGAGGTTTGGCATATCAGGTCAAGAAAGTCATTATCTGGTTCACAAGTTAAACCCGTGCATTTGTATATAGAAAAGTTCTTTGAAAGATTGTAAATTCAGGCTGAAGTACCCGTCAACTGGTGTCCGGCTCTTGGTACTGTTTTGGCCAATGAAGAAGTGGTGGATGGTGTTAGTGAGCGTGGCAGCCACCCGGTTGTAAGAAAGGTAATATCTTTTACCATCTGGGAATACTATTTCTCTTTTCCCATTCCGAAATCTGTATTCCTCTGTTTTGAAAGTTCTCATGAATTTTACAGTGACATTGTTTATTACCAAGCAGCCGATGAGGCAATGGATGCTGAAGATTACTGCGTATGCTGATCGTCTTCTAGAAGATTTAGACGAACTTGAGTGGCCTGAAAGTATAAAGGAAATGCAGAGAAACTGGATAGGAAGATCTGAAGGAGCTGAATTGAATTTTTCGGTTCTTGATGGTGAAGGCCGAAAAACTGATAAAGAGAT
Source organism: Cardamine resedifolia (assembly GCA_014578085.1). Taxonomy (NCBI): domain Eukaryota; kingdom Viridiplantae; phylum Streptophyta; class Magnoliopsida; order Brassicales; family Brassicaceae; genus Cardamine; species Cardamine resedifolia. Next base: position 102,119 of record VBRH01000215.1, on the reverse strand, counting down.
TACAGTTTACACCACGAGGCCGGATACCCTTTTCGGAGCAACGTATGCTTAGCGGATTAACAATATTTACAATTCAAAATCTAAATTCTTGATCTTGATTGTCTTATATGATCTGTTCTTCTATTTGCAGTTACATGGTTGTGGCACCAGAGCATCATTTGTTGTCTTACTTTGTCACCTCAGAACAGAAACAACAAGTAATTATTTTTTTACCTTTCGAATTTACAGTTTGGCTTTCATAATTTTCATGAGTCCTCTGTTATGGTTGCAGGTTGAGGAATACAAAGATTTCGCTTCGAGGAAAAGTGATCTTGAGAGAACAGAACTTCAGAAGGAAAAGACAGGCGTATTTACGGGATGTTATGCGAAAAATCCAGCTAATGGGGATGCTATTCCCATATGGGTAGCTGATTATGTTCTAGCAAGGTAAGTTTGGTTTAACAATTTACATTGCTTTGAATTGCATTTGTGTGAAACAGAAATCTTTGTTATATGTGACAGTTATGGAACTGGAGCAATCATGGCAGTCCCAGCTCATGATACACGGGATAATGAGTTTGCGTTGAAGTATAATATTCCAATCAAGTGGGTAGTGACAAATGAGGCAAATACAAGTGATGATGCTAAGCAGGTTTATCCTGGATTGGGCATAGTTGAAAATTCATCAAGTATAGAAACAGGACTTGACATAAATCAACTATCTAGCAAAGAAGCTACTTTAAAAGTTATCGAATGGGCCGAGAGAACAGGCAATGGAAAGAAAAAGGTTTATCTGTATCTCTTTCTCTCATTTGGATTATGTAAAACGTTTGTTCATGTTTCTTACTCAAAGGTTTTTGACAGGTAAATTACAAGTTGAGGGATTGGCTATTTGCACGGCAGCGTTACTGGGGTGAACCTATACCAATCTTAATTTTGGATGAATCTGGTGAAACTATTGCAGTTTCAGAATCTGAACTGCCACTCACTTTGCCTGAGTTAAATGATTTTACTCCCATTGGAACAGGGGAACCACCACTGTCAAAAGCAGTTTCATGGGTATGTTTTTCAATTAATATGATTACTCTTCTGGATACTTAAAATGGCGACGGACGTTTTGGTTATGATCGATGACTTTGTAGGTGAATACGGTAGATCCTACAACTGGAAAACCTGCCAAAAGAGAAACAAGCACTATGCCACAATGGGCTGGGTCTTGCTGGTAAATGTTTATTTATAAGCTTTTTACCTTTATTGATTCTTGTATATAATCTCCTTGTTACACAATGTATCTCCGAAATGAGAATCCTTGATGCTCTCTAGTCTCTACTAGTGATGGTTCTATGATAGGCTAGGCCGAAATTGGTCGATCTAAAACCTTGTTGAATATATGACTGGTGTATTGTTGAAGGATGTTGATTTTATACTGAGAAACTAAACAAAATCATTTTCACTGTTGGTGATTCATGATAGACTCTTTGTCTCCAGGTACTATCTGAGATTCATGGACCCGAAAAACCCTGAAGCATTAGTTGACAATGAAAAAGAAAAGTGAGAGCCTTAAACAGATTGCAATCAATTTACCTTCCATTTAAGTAAAATTTTGTTTCTTTTGGGTAGATTCTTTAAGTGTTTTTCTTGTGGCAGATACTGGAGCCCAGTAGATGTATATGTTGGTGGTGCTGAACATGCTGTTTTACACTTACTATATTCGAGGTTTTGGCACAAGGTGTGTCCTTTAAAACCTCTCTTTCTTTAAGCTAATATTGTGATCTAACCACAAATTCTGTTACTGCATCATTGCAGGTACTTCATGACATTGGTGTTGTGTCTACAAAAGAACCCTTCAAGTGTGTCATAAATCAAGGAATCATCCTTGGGGAAGTATGTTTGTCTTTTGCCCCGCCTTTTTCAAATTTACAAATTCCGTTGAATCTTTTCTTCTTAATAGTTTTACTTTGCAGGTACAGTATACAGCTTGGAAAGACCAAGAAGGAAATTATGTATCTGCTGATACTGAAGAACGGTTAAATGAACATCAACAAGTGACAATCCCGGAAGAAAAAGTATGAATCTTCTTTCTCATTCACTAAAAGTCTAAAACTGATCGACTCTCCGGTATGACAACCTTATGATCTTTAATGGTATAGGTTATGAAATCTGGAGATCATTATGTTCTGAAGGAGGATCCGAGCATTCGTCTAATTCCACGCGCTTATAAAATGAGCAAAAGTAGAGGAAATGTTGTTAATCCTGATGATGTTGTGTTAGAGTATGGTGCAGATTCTCTACGTTTGTATGAGATGTTCATGGGACCATTTAGGTAAACTTCAATCCCAAATGTCTTTTTTTGGGGTTTTACTGCTTGCGCAATGTTTATATTTGTCTGCATTTCCTTCTACTAGGGACTCAAAAACTTGGAACACGAGTGGGATTGAAGGTGTGCATCGTTTCTTGGCAAGAACATGGAGACTAGTCATCGGTTTGCCTCAATCTGACGGTTCTTTCAAAGATGGAACCGTAGTGACTGATGATGAACCGACACTTGAACAACTCCAAACTCTTCATAAATGCATAGCTAAGGTCATCTCATCCCCAATATGATCCCTTTGCGTTTTAATTACAGCTTGCTTAAGATAAGTACGTAAAATTTGCAGGTGACAGAGGAAATCGAGAGTACACGATTCAACACGGGAATTTCAGGGATGATGGAGTTTGTTAATGCGGCATATAAGGTTAATCATAGACTCTTATATCGGTCAGCTTTGTCATTTCTCTTTCAAGTACTGATCTTAACCCTGGTTTCTTCTTATTTTAACAGTGGAATAATCAACCCAGAGGAATCATTGAGCCTTTTATTCTTTTGCTTTCACCTTACGCACCTCACATGGCTGAAGAGCTTTGGTCACGGTTAGGCCATCCATATTCTCTGGCCTATGAAAGCTTTCCTAAGGTAGAGACAATAAACTGAAGATATAAACACAACAGAGAAAAAGTATTTTGCGGTATTGACTGTTTGGTCTTATGCAGGCAAACCCGGATTACCTAAAGAAATCAACTATTGTTCTTCCGGTTCAGATAAATGGGAAGACACGAGGCACCATAGAGGTTGAAGAAGGATGTTCTGAAGATGATGCTTTTGTTTTAGCTTCACAGGACGAGAAACTCGAGAAATATCTAGACGGACAATCAATCAAAAAGAGAATCTACGTACCAGGGAAGATCCTTAATGTTATCCTAGACCGGACTAATGTCAAGGTCACTACAAAGTAGGGGTTTGAAAAAACACTTTCAGAACTTGTAAAATGAACAAAATTTCATCTTGGGTTGCTCCATTGAAGAGTTTCCTTAATATTGAAAAAAATATTCTTATAGAGACAAAAAATCTGTTCTTATAGAAACTCAGAGGCAACAATTCCATCTTTCCATCCTCTTTGTCGTGCTCGAAGCTCCCACATGTAAGATAGTCTTCTTTGTTCATCTAGAGTGGCCTCTGCTTTCTCTCTTGCTAGCTCACAGGTCTCCATCCCCATGCTGCATTTGTCAGCCTCTTTCTGATACTGAGACGCTGCTTTCTTAGCATCTAGCAGTAACCTGTCTGCACGCCATTCGTCTTCTTGAGCTTGTGTTTCTCTTAGCCTCAGCTCTTCAGCTACCATTTCTGTGAAACTACTCTCGTTCTCTTCACTCCCTTCCCCGCGCCGCATACAATCTTGGCAATGAAACAAGAACCAACAAAAAAGCCCATGAATCTACAACATATTAGCGTTATCACAAATAATGAAAATGCATAGCCAAAAAACACTCACCCAAGAAACTGTGATTGCTCAACCCTGCAGAAGTAATAATGGATCAAACGCATCAAAAATCAGCTTTTTTGTGACAAGGAAAATCGGAAAAGGATGATGATGATGATGATGATGATTACCGTCGGGGATGGAGAGGAGAGGCTGAGAAGAACAGTCACAGACACAAGGAGGGCAAGAGGAGTGGAGAGAGTCTGCAATGGTTTCGTTGAGATGCCAATACAGAGACGGTCCTGCAATGTAGGCGACAATACACAGTCCCATTACCACTGTAACCACCTTTGCTGTCTTCTTCTGCCTTCTGGTCATCTCTCTCTGTTTCTTTCTCTCTGCAAATTAAAGATAATTCTCTTTCGTTTGAATCTTAGAAGATTCTCCAGTAACTGATCTCCATGAAAGCTCCCCCAAGTATTGGATCTCTTTCCTAACTTCTCACATTATAAGACCCTATTTTTAGCAAATGCTATGCAATCATGTTACGAACTATTTTTGATACTATTTATGACTTTTGGTCCATGAATTTGCACGAAATAGACTGCATCATTTCCCTGCTAAGAAGTTTCAGCACAGACATTGTTTCATCTGAATGTGAAGTATGATTCATAAAAAATGTTGTGGTTTTCCCGTTTATCTCGATTTTGCTCCATCCCGGGAGCTTTTTTATGCCGAGAGACCTCATATGATTCCATGATTCACTCACATCAGCCCATCTCTTCATCGCAGCAAAAGAATGTGCAAGCCTAACGTAATGTCCAGCGTCTACTGGCTTCAACTCGATCATATCTTGACAAATTATATCTTCGACCTCTGTTTTCCCATTTGCACGGCAAGCATCGAGTATGATACCCAAGACATCAATCGATGGTTTTGTAAAGTTCTCTTTGTAGAACTTGAATGCATCTTCTACTCTTTTAGCTCTACATAGTAGATCAACCACACAAGCAAGGTGTTCGTGATTCGGTTCAACACCAAAGTCTCTAACCATTGAACTGAAAACTTTCAAACCTTGCTGAACCATTCCGTTATGGCTGCAAGATGAGAGAACCGCAAGAAAAATCACATGGTTCGGCTCCATTCCAGAGCGAAGAAACTCTGAGTAAATTTCCAAAGCAATATCCCCTTTACCATGAAAACCATACCCTGCAATGAGAGTTCCCCATGAAACAAAATCTTTCCACAAGATAGAATCGAAACATCTCTGTGCAGCTTCTAAGTAGCCACATTTTGAATACATATCAACCAAAGCCGTGTCAACCAAGGTACATGGCCTGATATAGCTTCTGATTACAATACAGTGGATCAGTCTCCCAACTGGGAGAGCTCCAGCAGATGAACAGGCTTGTAGAAGCGAGACAACTGACAATGAATCAACTCGTTGCAGGGTTTTGAATTTCATTTCTTTAAACAATAATAAGGCCTTATACAGATCTCCGTTCTGGACATATCCGGAGATAATTGCATTCCACGAAACTAAGTCTTTTTCATTCAACCGTTCAAAAAGAGCTAAACTTTTGTCCAAATGGCCGCACTTTGCATACATTGTGATAAGAGAGTTCAATGCAGGAGTGTCTAGTGTATATCCTTGCCTCAGTACATAACCATGGACTGAAGCGCCGAGATAAAAGGAACCCAATTGAGCACAAGATGCTACAACACTAGCTATTGCTTCACTCGATAGGTCCGATCCTGAATGTAACATTTCCGAGAAAACAATCAGCGCCTTTTCCGCTCTACCCAACCCTACAAGTCCTGATATCATGACTGTCCAGCAAACAACATCCTTATCAGGAATGGTTTCGAGTACTCGATATGAAGCTTCCTCCTCTCCACACTTTAGGTACATAGTTATCAATGCCGTCCTGAGATGAATGTCTACATCAAAACCAGTTTTTGCAATTTGACAGTGCAAGATTCTTCCCATGTCAAGATCACACATTGTTCCACTAACGGAAAGTGAAGCTCCAAATGTCTGCTGATCAGGTCTTAAACCATGATCTCTCATTCTGTACAAAAGCTTTAAAATTTCAGTCATATTACCAACAAAAGCAAACCCTGAAATCATTGTGTTCCATGATACCATATCTCGTTGCTCCATCTGATCAAACAAATCCTTAGCATCTCCAACACAATCGCACTTGCAGTACAAATTCAACATAGAGTTCCTCGCAGCTATATCACATTCAAACCCATAAATCACCGCAAAGGCATGTAAACACTGTAACTGCGTAATCTCCGAAACCCCACTTAGCAACTCCAACAACGTAACCGGACCCGGTTTAATCCCTTGATATCTCATCTCGTTCACCAACAAACACGCTTCCCCAACAATCCCCGCGCGTGAGTAACACCCAATCATTGCAGTCCAGTGAACCACATCCCTCTCACGCATTTCGTCGAACACTTTCCGAGCATGATCCAAGAGCCCGAGTTTCGCATAGAAATTGACCAATGACGACGAGATGTAGGAATCAGAAGAGAACCCATTAACAAGAACCTGCTGGTGAATCGATAGACCGAAAGAGAGAAGCTGAAGAGAAGCACAGGCTTTGAGAAGACTAGGGAAAGTAAAAGTATCAGGTAAGAGTCTATTGGCGAGCATGGAAGAGAATGTGGAGAGAACTTGCTTGTGATCGCCATGAGATGAGAAATGGTTAATAAGAGAGTTAAAGGACTTGGTGGAGTTTAACACTGACGAAGGTCTGATCATAGCTCCATGCTTTTGATCAAAACGTGAAAAATGAAAACTTTGAGTCCATTACAGTCGCAAACTTCTGAAGAAGATGGAGTATTGATTTGTGTAACGGTTTTATCAGGTTTTTATTAAACCGAACCAAACAAATAAATTATTACCTGAAAGGCTATACCTACGCTCTCGGATCCTACCAAGACAAGAAATCCGGAAATAATAACAATAGCTACAAAATATTGAATTCGCAATCTATGAGATTAATAATTCTAATTCATGGAGGATTCTTGAAATCACTCCGGACTGTCACTTAATGTATGCTTATTGCCGCGTGTCTTTGAAGGGAAAGACTTATTGGTTTGCTCATTATTCTTAGTCAGTTTTGATTATACAACAGAGAGATTTGGACGTATGAGTCTTCCGTGTCACCGTCCTATAGGTAGTTGTTGAACTGTGGCTCTCTCTGTTGTTAGAGAAGAAAAACTTTCCGTATTATTATTGAACGCAAATACGTTAAAGACAGAGATATGGGTAACAAATAATATTGATGAGACCAAAGTATTCTTTTTTTCTTGTTAAAGGATAATTTTCAGTGTAACAAGCCTTCAAAGATAAACAATGGCAGAAAGCTATTGCGCTATGCTCAAACCAAGTGGCCACGTCGGTCAATTAGGGGTGACAAAACATGAATCTTGTTGCTAACATGAGAATTTGGAGATATGAGAAGCAATTGGGTATAGTGTTAAATGTTTTTTTTTTTTTGGGATCAAGGTTTGCCAATCTTAAATAGATTTCACTTAATCAGTTTTTTTCCTTAAAAAAATTGGCAGCTGTAATATTGTAGAAATATTGTAAACATTATGATGGAAAGGAAATTGTTGTTTATTGTAACAACTAAGCATCAACCGCTGGTTAATTAAACACTCTTTAAAGATCAAAAGTTCAAATTGTGCTTAGAGAAAAATATTATATTATTATTGATCCAGGCCTAAATAAAATGTACTAACATGCCCAAAACTTTTTTTTTGTTAACAAAAGAATGTTGTATCACTAAATGTGTGATGGTCTAGTAGTAACATAAGAGAGTTGTTTGTGTTTCATATTCAAATCCCTTTTGAGATGAAATAGATTCTTTAAACTCCCGCTGGTTTAAAAAAAATTGTTTTTTTTTATAACGTTTTTGGCTGAGTTTTCAATTTTCTTACTTCTTAATAACATTTTCTTTTCTTTTGTTAATGATACTTCTTGTTAACTTTATTCATAACTTTTTAATAATTTATTTTTCGTTTTGATACTTATTTTGTAATAATTTATATTCATCGATTTTTTAAACTAGGTCAATAGTTTATACCCAAATTATTTCATGAGTCATGAATATAAATTGACATGCTTCCTCCGGCGTCCAGTTTGCCGCATAAAAAAAAAAAAAAAA
>VBRH01000215.1:81091-92556 GCA_014578085.1 Cardamine resedifolia | reverse complement strand
TATATATATATGTTATGCATGATAATAAGTCACTGTAGAGATATATCGTTAACCATTTGATAAACGTCTAAATATTAGAAAAACACATATTATTTAGAAGCATGGAAGCATACGATTGTTCATGACTTTTATAAAATCAGCCAAAATTTGGTTTTTAAAACTTTGGATGAATATGTTTTGAAATTTGAACATTGGTCGAAATACCATTAATAGAGTTAGCTACACTTATACTCACAACTTCAATCGTTTCACCGAAATAGTATTTACTTTTAGTTAAATGGTTAGTTTTAAGTATATACTTTTGATTTTTTACCCCCAAAAAACCCACTTTTTTTACTTTGCTTGGGACCTATAGAAAGCTTATGCATAACCCTGTGAATAGAGTCTATATACTATAGATGTATGCTAAGTGTCAACCGAATTTAACTCAGATTTATGAAAAAAATAAAATCGAATTTCCGTGTTTTAGAATTTCATAATGTTACAAATCTATGCTTGATTTTTGGATTAATCAAACATGGACTCACAAATCTGTAATACTCCCTCATACTCACATCTGTCGTACAGTTTCAGTTTTGTCAGAGAAATAAAGAACAGAGAAGCAATAAGCATAAAGAAAGAGAACACAAAAACAAAGGATTTTGAACCCAATTCACAGCCTCAACCGCTACGTCTGGGGAGGAAACAGATTCTTCAACATCCACTAAAGATCAATAGTTACATCTGTGTTTAATTTACAACAGATCTCTCACATTCAGCTAAATATCCTAGCTTGAGTTTCTCAAGAACATGAGGAGGAAGAAGAACAAGAGAAGAGAAGAGAATCCACTAAACAATATCAAAAAGAACTCTCACCAAGCTCTCTCTATTTCTATCTCTCTCTAACTCTCTAACTGGAGCCACCAAGAAGATGAAGAAGATAACTCAAATCGTCCTTAGTCAGTCTCTGATTTCTTTTGTACCAAAGTCATTTTGTCGTGACTTGTAGTTGGACCTAAACCAATTTAATCTACCCCAACTTGCATTTCTAAACCCACAAGTCAAAACCATAATCGTATATAACACACAATACCAAAAACGTCACTTGTATTAGCAAATCCGGAAAAACTGTTTTTAATTAGTTAAAAAATGTTGTATAATTTTATAGTTACACTAAGAATAAATAAAGAGTAGTGGTAGAAAAAAACCTATTCGGTTTTCCATATGACTCGAAAACTAGTTTGGTTTATAAAAAACGGAGTCAACCATGAAAACTAACGTTTTTTCTTTTCTTTTCTAGAATTGTAAAGAGACAATTCTTCGTCTTGAGGGTGAGAATTCAAACAGTGAGCGGGTCCGGCGGTGTGATAGTCAACAGGTTTACCGGTAAGCATCACTATATTTATAGTAAACCTAGTAGGACCCACTGCCGGTCGCCGGTCAGGAATGCGTGAGGTATCCCATTAATCTCGTTGACTTAGCTCAACCATTGTCTATTTCCGTTTAAAGGATATTTAATTTGTGTGTTGAAGCTATTAACTACGGAGAAAACTCTATGAAACCTAATATTGATAAAATTCGTGAAAATATTAAATGGCAACTAGTGCTTAGATTTAAAATGATTTTCTAATTTTAGAAACCTTTGTGAATCTGTATACTTCAACTATGACTAAAAATATCAGATGTTTTTGTTCTTTGAAGTATATAATCTACATAGGCCAACCATGACTAAAATTTCCGAATAAAAATGTGAATCATGTATCTGAAATTCTTAATTTATATGGTGAATCTTTTTACTACTAAATTACTAGAGTGATTTATATATGTAAGTTTGTAGGTACATCACACAAATTTTTTAGGTGATTTATACAGTGTATCGAGTCCTAATAAAATTCAACAAATTTTCGTACATGTTTGAATTTCGGTAATTTATTTAACAGGAATTATATATATATAAAGCTTCTAATTATTTCAATCACGTGGTAAGAGCCGATTGAATTGCCACCGGTAAGATTCATTTCTATTTTCTGATCTATTAATTCCATGAACAAGTCAAAAAGTCTTTCTTATAGAAAAAGGGAAAAAGAAAATAAATTTAAAGAAATTTCCTAGTCAAAAAAAAAAAAAGCGAAATCTATATATAATAAGAATTAATTGACAAAAAAATATTCCCTAAAAATAGTTCGTTCTTCTCTAAAGCTCATATAATTGACTTGATCAACCAAAGGATTCATAGTTTTACTAATTAGGACAAAGTCTTTCAACAAATTTCGTAGATTAAAGTGCTTTTTTTAGAAAAAATATTCTTAGGCGAGATTTTTCAGTAGAGTAGATTGGTCAAAATCAAAATATGTTTTTTAATAATCCACACTAAATTACTTAATCCTTATAAAAAATCCAGTACATAATACTCGGAAAATTTACCAATCTGAAAATTGCACCACATCACGAATTTTTTTCAGTTATTTTCTCAATTGGCAAGTGTAGTGACATACCTTCTTCTTCTTTCTTTTTTTCTGTTTAAAACTAGTTAAATATTACGTTTTTTTTTGTTTAATTCATTCTAGTTATATATTAACTTCATAAATAGTAAACAAATTTAGAAACACAATCAACGATCAGGAAATAATTATGTCATTTAACTTGAGATTATGTATTTGCGAATCCTAAAAATATTGTGTATATCTAAGAGTTGAAAAGCTTAAACGTCAATTAGTTTTGTACTATTGAAGAATCAACGCAATTTTCAAGAAAAAAACAGAGAAACAACAAAGAGTAGTAAAAACAAAATAAAATAAAATAAACAACAACCCATAGCTCCTCCTCTGGTAAGCAAGAGTAAAGTTTTTAGTATTTTCGAATTGTTACCAAAAGAAAATGGTTGGGTCGCATGATATGCTAATTTTTTCATAGTGTTGATCAATGTTAGACAAATGACGTCGACACTGACGAAAAACGAACCAAAACAAATCTCCACAAATATCTCTTTCCACGAGAATCTAAACTAAAACCTCTATTATTATTAAGTTAGAATAGAAGTAAGCATAAAACAAATATAGACACGCAGAATATTGTCTTTTTATAACAATAACATAATTAAAAAAACGAAAACGTTAAATTTATATTAGTAGAAAAAATTGACAATGTCCGAGTCCACGTCAAAACCCTTTTTCTAGCCGAAGCATTTGGTTCGGTAAGAAGGTCTCTCTATCATCGTCTCTAACCACATACTCGATAAAGTATCTCTTTTTCTCTTTCTTCTAAGATATTTTCTTCTTTAACTGTCTATATATGGAGGATTAGATATGGTACGGAACAATCACTTACACACAAACACACACACTAGATAGAGGATTAGATACGTACCTTTTCTTACAAGTAACATATCCTCTCTTTTTTTTACTAGGGTTTCGGAAATTCGGATTACAAATCTAACAACAAGCAAATCATCATCCGTACTCTTACTTTTTTAACGAAACACACAATCTAAGGTTTTTCTTGTTAAGTACACAATCTAAGTATCAAGATCCTAAGATATCTATAGAGAGAGATGTTTCGTTTTCCGGTGAGTCTTGGAGGTGGTAGCCCGAAGCATCCGCAGCCGTCGGATGAGCAGAATCATCGGGCGGTGGTGGATGAGGTTGACTTTTTCAGATCGGCGGATAAGAGAGATAGGGTTTCACGTGATGATCAGAACACTATCACCGATGAGACTCATCGGGTTCATGTCAAAAGGGAGAATTCACGTGTTGATGATCGTGACGATCGTTCTACAGATCATATCAATGTAAGTAGCATTTTATTACTTCATTTTAACCTTAAATTTATGTTTATTACCGTCCTATCATTTTTTTTGTCAATATCGTTTAATTACTGCGGATTTTAGTAATTAAATTATAAACAATAATTTCTTCATGGATGGAAAAATTGTTCATTAATATTTCTATGATTATTATTGTAAATAGATTGGACTTAATCTTCTCACTGCGAATACGGGAAGCGACGAGTCACTGGTGGATGATGGATTATCTGTGGATATGGAAGAGAAACGTACTAAGTGTGAGGTACACTTATTAAATTTGTACAGCTCATATTTATATAAAAAAAAAAATAAGTAACTCATCTCTTTTCAATTCCTTGTAATTTTAAATTTGTTACCGGAAAAAAAATAGATTGTCAAAATCCCTCGAAACTGTATAACTTTATACTAAATCTTTACGATTTTATTTACTGCCCGTTTTCAATTTTCTTGTTTAATCCATAAAATATATTTTTCTAGCTTCGAATTAATTTGTATTTCTTAAGATTGTATAAATATCCTTTTCACAGACTTTGACATTCTACTTTTATTTTTGTTCATATTGGTTCATAGAGAGATTTACATTTTTCCTGTTCCATTGAAAACAAAATTTTAGAGAGATTTACATATTTTTTAAATAGAAATATTAATGAGTCTGATATATATTATGATTTTGTGTTAATAAAATGAAGAATGCACAACTTCGAGAAGAGCTAAAGAAGGCGAGTGAAGATAATCAAAGACTAAAGGAAATGCTAAGTCAAACAACCAACAACTTCAACTCCTTGCAGATGCAACTTGTTGCTGTCATGAGGCAACAAGAAGATCATCATCACCTGGTAATAATTAACACTCTAATTAATTCATCTTAATCTTTTATTTAATTAACATTCAATAACAAATATCGATCAAACTCCTCCCAATTAAAGTTTAATTAGCTAAGATTTTAAACTCTTGTTTTCATCAGGCTACGACCGAGAACAAAGACAACGCCAACAACCGACATGAAGCGCCTGAAATGGTTCCGAGACAGTTCATTGATTTGGCACCGCCTTCGGATGAAGCATCGTCCGAGGAGAGGACAACGGTTCGGTCAGGATCTCCTCCATCGCTTCTAGAGAAATCTAACTCACGTCAAAACGGAAAGAGATTGCTTGTAAGAGACGATAGCCCAGAAACCGAATCCAACGGCTGGAGAAACCCTAACAAAGTTCCTAAACTCCACGCGCCCTCCAGCAATAATTACGGTGGCAATGGCAATGGCAATGGCAATGGCAATGGAAATGGAAATGTCATCGAGCAATCGGCCGCCGAAGCCACCATGCGTAAAGCCCGTGTCTCGGTTCGTGCTAGATCTGAAGCTCCCATGGTAACACTAGTTAATCTTCCTCTCTAATTAATCTTTTATATAATTAAGGATTGTTCTATTGAAATTATGTTTTGGACGTTCACGTTAATTAACCTCAATGACATTGTTTAACAGTTAAGCGATGGATGTCAATGGAGAAAATACGGACAGAAAATGGCAAAAGGCAACCCATGCCCTCGAGCTTATTACCGTTGCACAATGGCCGTTGGATGCCCCGTTCGCAAGCAAGTACGTTATTTATAAACATTTCAAACATCTAATATATATTTTAGGGTTAAATCAAATTAATGTACAAATATGTTGATTAATGGTATTTCTAACTAATTAATAAATGACCTAACAGGTGCAACGTTGCGCGGAAGACAGAACCATTCTCATAACAACCTACGAAGGAAACCATAACCATCCATTACCTCCGGCAGCTATGAGCATGGCTTCAACCACAACCGCAGCCGCAAGCATGCTCCTCTCAGGCTCCACAATGTCAAGCCAAGACGGTTTAATGAACCCAACAAATATCTTGGCTCGAACCATGTTACCGTGTTCCTCAAGCATGGCCACTATCTCAGCCTCTGCACCATTCCCAACCATTACATTAGACCTCACTGACTCATCCAACGGTAACATTAATCCAACTAATAACCCGTTGATGCAATTCTCTCAACGGTCTGGTTTCGCGGAGTTGAACCAATCGGTTTTGCCTCAAATGATGGGTCAGGCTTTGTATTATAACCAACAACAGTCCAAGTTCTCGGGTTTACAGCTACCGTCTCAGTCGCTGAACGCCGGCGAGAGCGTTAGCGCCGCTACTGCCGCGATCGCCTCGAATCCCAACTTTGCAGCGGCTCTAGCTGCAGCCATAACGTCTATTATCAACGGTTCGAATAATCAGCAGAATGGGAATAATACCAGTAACGTTACGACGAGCAACGTTGACAATAGGCAATAACATTTTTGTTATACGTTTTTAGTTAGGGTCTTTTCTTTCGTTTTTTTTTTCTTTTTTTACATTTTGGATTGTAGTTGCGGCCTTTTGCTTCTTCTTGTTTTGTTTTCTTTCCCGAACAACAAGAGTCTTGAGAACAATTTTTTTTTATTCGTTCCCTCTGTATGATCGACAATTGTGTTGAGGGGATATATAAATTGCATAACTTTCCCAACGTAATTAATTTATTTCAAACTTCAAAGTCAAAGTGTCGTAATCAAAGGTTCTTGGTCTAATGGTTTAAAGCTTTTTGGGGGTATACAGTCACCTTGTTCCACTTGCGGGTTGGATTCCTATCTGAATTCTTTTATTTCCGTTTGACCAGTCAGACTCAGTAGATCCATTAAAACCTAATAAACAGGCTATTCAACGGTTTTATCAAAAAGAAAAAAGATTAGTGGTTTTGAAATGGATTACCCATATATGTATATTAAAAAAAATTCAACTATCATATAATTTTTAAGAGCTGATTAAATATATGGTGTTTTTTAAAATTGGATAGTTTTTATGTTTTTATTTGAGGTTTAGATAGTTTTAAGTTTTAATTTGTAAAATATATTATTTTCAGGGTAGTTTTAAAAGAAAAAAATAGGGATACTAAATTGAAAACTACAATAAAAACTACACATATTTTACAAATTACAACTTAAAACTATCTAAATCACAAAAATAAATATAAAAACTACTTATTTTTCAATTTTGAAGATTGGGTTGGGTTTTAGGATAGTGAAGAATGACCCATGTCAGTTAGCTGATAAAACATATAGTGAAAATTGGGTTGGGTTTTGGGAAAGTGAAGAATGAGCCCGATCCCAAATAGATGTAGATGGAAATTTTAGATGTTTGTGAAAGTTATTTGGTCTAACGGTTGAAAGTTTAAAGAATTTTGCGTCATGTATATGATTGGTTCATTTCTAGAGAATACATTTTTTTTTTTTACAAATTAGCGGATGCACGATTTATCGGAAATTTTAAAGTATTACAGATAAAACGTGTGTTGTGGTCTCGTGTATTTAAAGTAAAATTATTTATTGTAGATATAATGCATGTGGAATTTTCGTCGTCTCGTGTGTTAAGGATACAATTGTTCAATGAATTAATGATAATTTATAGTAAGATTCCGTCAAATATGTTAATGATGATGTAACAGAGGATAACAAAAATTGAATATCGTCTTCATTTGTCATACTTTTTGTTATAAAGTATCAATATCAATAATCAGTAGTCACATCTTTTCTGTGTGCTTTCACTGGGTAAAGGTTTTTGTTATACTTTACTAAAGGCTTTTTTTTAATGCCTAAAATGGGAAATAGTAGCAGTTAAACACTAGTACAGGGGTTCGAATGAAAGTCAGGAAACTTGAAGGGGTTAAGTGGGAAAATATGAAAAGTAGAAACTTTAACGAAACGTGTGTGTTTATGGGTCCCACGCAGCGTCATCAACGTGAAGGCGTTTGCTTGTGCCACAAATCAAAGCAACCTTATATTTTCCATTTGCAGCAAACACCAATCAAACAAGAAACTGTTTAACTTTTACACTAATCTCTAAAGTTTAACAGTAAAAACTCTAAAGATTAGTGTATTATATCCAAGATATGTATAATATTGACAGTTTTTTTTTGGAATAATTTCTGTTATTCTATAAGGTTAAGGTGAAGAAGCAGATTTAAAGACGTTACTGTTTACAAAAGAGAATTGCTAAGCTGGTCCCACGCATATGTTCATCAACGTGACGCGTACCACAAATCTGCGATTATATTTGCGAAGCGTAAATCACCTATTTAAAATTCCAGATAATAAAATTAATGAATTAAGTGTTTTTTTTAATGAATTAGAGAAATTCATGCCAGTATTTTTAGTTTCCTTATGCATTCTAAAACTAAAAATATTGTTTTTAAATCAGGAAAATTTAATAAAAAAATAAAAATGAGGATTGAATAATTCATTTTTTTTGGGTCCAATAAATAATTAAAGTTTATTAATATAAATATTAATGAATAAAGTTTTGGGATGACTTTATAAAACTCCCCATATTACTCAAACCCACTATAAATCCACCCAAACTTTTAACCTCTTCACAAATCCCCCCAAACTTTTCCATATCAAATTAATTCCACAAATTTAACAAATTGGTTGAATTGCGTTTAATTAACTAAAATGCGTTTAGAACATTGCATTTGCGTTTAGAAAATTGAGTTAGAAAAAAAAAATTGAAAAGAATTTCCGAAAAAATCAGAAAAATCATAAAAAATCTGAAAATTTTAGGAAAAAAATTATAATTAACTAAAATGAGTTTAATTAAAAAAAATTTAGAAAATCTGAAACCAATTTCAAAACAAAATCTGAAAATTTCAGACACCCATTTTAATTTTACAGTAATTGTTTTAGGAAATCTGAAAAAAATTTCAGAAAAAATTGGGTTGAATTGCGTTTAACTAACTAAAATGCGTTTAGAAAATTGCGTTTGCGTTTAGAATTTTTTTTAAAAAATTTTTAAATCAGAAATTTTTTTTTGGTTTCTGAAGAAAACAATTTCAGAAAAAAAACTTTTTCAGATTTTTCAGAAATCTGAAAATCTGAAAAATTCCTGAAATTTTCAGATTTTTTTATGAAATTGTTTTCAGATTTCTTTAAAAAATTACCGTAAAATTAAAATGGGTATCTGAAATTTTCAGATTTTTTTTTATGAAATTGTTTTCAGATTTTCTAAATTTTTTTTAATTAAACTCATTTTAGTTAATTATAATTTTTTTCCTATAATTTTCAGATTTTTTATGATTTTTTCTGATTTTTTGGATTTTTTCGGAAATTTTTTTTTTCTAACTCAATTTTTCTAAACGTAAACGCAATTTAGTTAATTAAACGCAATTCAACCAATTTGTTAAATTTGTGGAATTTATTTGATTTGGAAAAGTTTGGAAGGATTTGTGAAAAGGCTAAAAGTTTGGATAGATTTAGAGTGGATTTGAGTAGTATGGGGGGTTTTATAAAGTTATCCCATTTTCATTCCAAATTCTCAAGAAATAAAGAGAAATTTCTTTAAATCAATATATGTTTTAATGTATGTGTGTGTTGTGTAGTAATAATTTTTTCTTTTAGTAGGAGTACAGTAGGCAGGCACTACAGCACTAGAGACACATGAATGAATCTTTAACATCCATGGATCATGCATGTATTTAGTTTTAGAAATCAAATTATGCTCTCTTTTTTTAATGTATATAGTTATATTACACGGTTTTGTATCGTGACTTTGCATGAATTTGTATGTTCTCGGTTAGTATAAATAATATTTGTTCTGTGAACAAGTATAATTCCTTAAAATATCACAAAAATAAATTTTTGTGCCAATAGCACACTTTTTTATTTTGGACAAAAATAACATTTATATAAAGAATAATAATTTAATTTGTTGGTTTGTATTAAATATTTTAGGATTTAGGGTATAATTTTTAGGAGATAAGAAGTAAGATTTAGGATTTAGAGCTTAGGGTTTAGGGTTTATAAAACTCTAAACCCTAAAAAGTGAGGATAAATGATTTGTACTATATAAGAGAATTATCTTTTAATAAAAATGTTATTTTTGTCCTAAATAAAAAATAGTGTTATTTTTAGAAAAATATTTTATTTTGTGCTATTTAAGGTAATTAATTTCTAAACATGGTACGGACTGATTCACCCAATCATAAAATTCTGTTGTTAGTGTTTTTTACGTGTTGCACAAGGGTTAAGCATTTCTCACATGGAGTATATTCTTATGAGTAAAATATAAATACTCTTATGCATAGCCGATTTAAATTAATCATATTATCGTATTACCAGCCGCCCAAAGAAAATAATCATATTTAAATATTCTGAAAAAGTGAATGATAGAATTTAAAAATGAGAGCGACTTTCATAACATTAAGATTAAGGTAAGGACAACTTTATAATGGGGTCCTCTTTCTCGCCACAGAATCTTTGATACGGACTGGGTCAAAGATACAGTAAATGGATGAACAATGTGAAAAACCAGCCCAATAAGCTTACTTAAAGACTTGATGGAAAAAAAAAAAAGCTTACTTAAAGACTTCAATTAGGCTTGGGTCAAAATAAATATATCTGTTAACCGTTGCATTTTTTTCTCTAAATTTGGGGCATAGTGCTTTGGGGAGAAAACGAGTAATGATGACACAAGAAACAATAAAAAGAGAAGGGGTCACTTTTCTATGATTTTGAACTTTTTCATGGTGGACACTTGAGAATTTTCGGTTTCATGAGGGTCCCTTTTGGTGTATTTTGTAACGTGACTCGTGATCTTTTGTTTCCTAAACTCGATAAAAGCTTTCCATAGGTTTTGTTCGTGTTTAGTATGTGAAACTACTTATCTGGCTCTTTATCTTCCAAGTCGTGTATCTTTGCTCGTATGCATAATGCAGTTTGGACATACTAGAAGATAAAATTGATTGCTCTATTATGAGTTTCATGCTTCCTAGTTTGTTTCTTAGTTCCGTGTAACTGAGTCAAACATAGCTCAGTAGAGTCTTATGTTTCTGGGGTTTATCAGGGCATTCCCCAGAAGTCAAAGAAGAGATTGAAAGAGAGATCACCGCTTAAACCTTATTATGTCTTCTCCCTCACACATTTATTATACTTAACTCTCTTTTTTTTGTTTAATCTTAATAACATACCTGCCTATTGAGCTAGGAGTGCCACCACTTTTCAATCAATTTGGGAAAACACTAACAATCAGCAAGTAATTCACAGAATAATACACCATTGTTTAATTTAATATAATCTTACATGAAATGCAAATGCAGATTATGATGAGAGTTTGAGAATTCAGACATTTCACATAAGGATATATCAATAAATAGGGGACATTGTGGTGGGCTGAATTTAGGGTCGATAAGTCCATACAGAAGCAACATTGGTTGGTCAATCCCATCACATGTTATAATGTTCCCTTTTTGTTTGGAATAAAATCACATGCTGAAACCAGTCTAAGTTTCGTGCAAACATTAATTATGTGAGGAAAAATCTTTGGTAGATCAGCTGCGGCATCACTTTGTCCACCTCGCTTCAACATCTAATCTGTTGAAGATAAGGATTAACGATGTAATAAACCTGGACCGAAAAAGAAATGTATATTTGCTTGGGCAGTGGGTATTTCTAAATACTATATATTTGATTTGGTACTCATATATGTGAAAGTCCAAGTTAAGGTCAATTAATATTTTCCAAGAAATGATACAACGACAAGAAAAATGATTTATATTGTTGTTTTGTTTCTTGTCCAAGGACCACCACTGTTCGTGAAATTTAGCATTTCTATGAACTGATTAAAAAAAAAAAAAA
>VBRH01000215.1:28821-40603 GCA_014578085.1 Cardamine resedifolia | reverse complement strand
CTAACGCGGCTTTGAAGTCTTTTTGAATTAGCGTTCTTACCTATATTAACATATCAATCAAAACCGGTTAAAATTTCTATTGACTGCATTTGAAGATGCGGCTTACCTGTTGAGCTCGCTTGTAGTAAGCATCGTAGTAACCCGCAGAGAGTGCATATGTTCCCATTAAAATTCTCATTTTCACCTGATAAACAATTTTTTTGTCTCTGATTAGAATCAGACTAGTTAATCAAATCAGATGGAGTAATATATGAAATCTTACCTCCCCTCCAAATCCGTCTCCACGAGAACATTCATACAGCTTATTGAGCTCTTCAGCCATAACTTGATTCCCATATCTTCATTTCCAACATAAGAATCAATATCTTTATGCATAGATCATACATATGCCTGATGCGATAATACCGTGCTTACCTGACACCATCATAACGTGATAAATTTGAAGATGACTCGGATGAGGCAATCACATAGTAGGCTGGTAGTCCAAGAGAGAACGAAGGAAGAGAGACCTGTAAATTTGGCAACAGCAATCTCAGAGCACAAAGAACATACGAAACCAAAGCAACAGAGACAAACAAATTTTAAAGAACAAACCTCTGTCAATACACAGCCCAATGCTTCTAAGTGAGACGCAGCTTCCTGAGTAGCAGATCTCACTCCAGAATCAACACCGTCTTCAAGTGTCTCGCGAATTATACCAACTTTCACTCCCTTCAATGGTTTAGACTCAAAATGATCCACAGAGAGAAACTGAGATTGGAACTCAGGCACATCCTGAACAAAGAAAATATGTTTTCTGTTTCAAAGCAAAGATCTTTTGTTCTGTTTCATTACAATGCAGGAAACCAACTACCACAAGAGACCTTACTTGTTTGCTACTTGTGGAGTCAAACCTATCATACCCGGAAACAGCATGAAGAAGCATCCCAGCATCAGCTACCGTAGAGCCAAAACACCCAATCACATCCAATGAAGATGCATAAGCAATAAGTCCAAACCTAGAGACACGTCCATAAGTTGGCTTAAGACCAACAACACCACAAAATGAAGCTGGCTGTCTCACACTTCCGCCAGTATCACTACCAAGTGACACCATACATTGTCTTGCAGCAACAGCTGCTGCTGATCCTCCTGATGAACCTCCCGGTACACGACTCAAGTCCCACGGATTCGAAGTTACCTTTAAACCAAAACCAACCCGAAAATCTCCCTAATAAGTCCAGATTCATCAATCTAAACATCAAGGCTCCAACTTTATCAACATTGCAATAAACTAACCAAAATCAAACCAAAGATTAAATCCCAAACCATCACAAGTTTCCCTAATAAGTCCATATTCATCAATCTAAACAGAAAGGCTCCAACTTTGTTCACATTAAAATCACCTAACCAAAATCAAACCAAAGATTAAATTCTAAACCATCACAAGGCTCCCCAATAAGTCACTAGTCATCAATCTAAACATAAAGGCTCCAACTTTGTTAACATTACAATCACCTAACCAAAGATTAAAATCCTAAACCATCACATGCTTCTCCAATAAGACCATATTCATCTATATATATACATAAAGGCTCCCACTTTATTAACAAAAGATTCATAAGACAAACCTGAAAAGCAGAAGCTTCAGTAGTACTTCCCATTCCAAATTCATCCATATTAGTCTTACCAACAACAATCCCACCCAAATCTTTAATCTTCTTAATCACCGTAGCATCGAACGGTGGACGATAATCCTCTAAGATTCTCGAAGCTGCCGTAGAAGGCATACCTTGAGTACATATATTATCCTTAACTCCGATTATAACTCCGGCGAGAGGACCTAATTCTTCACCTTTAGCGATTCGTTGATCAATCTCTTGAGCATCTTTAAGAACATTCTCTGATACATGAAGAAAGCATTTTAGTTGTGGTTCAGTGAGACGAATACGAGAAAGGTAAGATTTTGCGATTTCTGAAGCTGTGGTTTCGCCGGAGAGAAGTGAACGACGAGTGGTGAGAATCTGTGATTGTGGAGGAGAGACAGAAGTGTCGAAGGTCGTCGAAGCTGAAGATACAATGGTTTTAGAGCTCTGGAATCGGCGGAGAGGGAGGAGTGAGAGTGAACGCGGCGGTTGCAATGTCGATAACATTGCTTCACTCAATTGAAGTTTTGATTTTGAATCACTGAATCATCAAATTGAACACACACACTCACTAATCCTCTAAGAAGTCGAACCAGTGCTCAAGAAGACCAAGTAGACAAAACCCAGAAGAGACTAGTCAACAAGTTTGGATCTTTTTTCGTAACCACTAGAGAATCAGTTTTCTCTTCACTCCAATTCAGTTCGTACCACTCGATCGTGTGAGTATTATCCAGATTCGTTGCTCAGTTGTCTTTGTTGCTCAAAGGAAGATGAGACTAAATAGAGCTAAAACGACATTTTTCGACAAAAAAAGATAAAATCAGTTGTCTTTGTTGCTCAAAGGAAGAAGAGACTAAATAGAATCTAAAACTCTTTAATTTTATTATTATTATTATTATTATTTTAGAAAACTCTTAATATTACCGTATGTTTATCAACTACGTAACAAGTATTTAATACGGAACGAAATTAAAGGCCCAAATAAAAAAGGGCCGCTGGAAAAGGTATTTATTCTCAGGCGGATCTTCATCGTTTAGGGTTTATTTATTCTTCTTCTTTTCTCGTCGGTTGTGTCGATTTCTCCTAGTCCTTCGTTCTTCCTTGTCCGCTTCTGCACGACGGTTTCTTGCCGGCTAAGGTATCAGTGTTTTCTCCAAAAGGCTAAATAAGGATCTCTTGTTTCTTTCACTGCATGGAAATAAATATTCATGTCTTTTTTGCCCTAATTTATCTCCGCCTTATATATATTCAACCTTGGATTTCTCTAATTTGTCGTATCGATGGATCTCTTGTTTCTTTCGCTGCCTTGTCCGATGGAAATAAATATTCATGTCTCCTTGTTTTTTCCCTAAGTGATCCTCGCCTTATAGTCAACCTATTTCGGTAGATTTGATAGTTTGTTGTGGCGATCTTTTATTTTAGAATTGGAAGGATCTGATTTTAATGGTTTTGTTTATTTTGTTCTGTGGTTTTGTAGAAAAGAAAATGTCAGATAAAGCAATTGCCAAGAGACTAGCACGTGCCTTTGCCAAAAAGGGGTTGAAGTATGAGAAGAGGTTCATGAAGGCGGTTATTAACGATGCAAGAGTCAACTTTCTTAGGAGCCCAGAAGATCCCTTACACGGATATTACAAGCAGAAGCTTAGTGAATACCAATCTCAGATTCAAAAAAATGGAGCTATTGTTGTTGTTGATGATGATGATGATGTAGTAAGTACCCAAGTCGTCATTGAGCCACCTCCAGGTATCATCAGAAACGATATCGAGTGGATGGCGCGTTACATTTCCAAATGGGGGTATGTTGCTGAGAAGATGATGATGCAATCTGAAGTAAATAAAGCAAGATACAACTTTATGCGGAGGTCTGATCCCTTTCACCCGTATTACCAGCTGAAGCTTAGTGAATACAAAGCTAATCAGTCTGATGATGCTGCTGCTGTTGCTTCTGCTGCTTCTTACCAGCAGAAGCTTACCGAGCTTACCGATGCTGGTCGTCTACCCCATCTTGTTAATCCTCGACCCATTGATCTGCCAAATCTTCTAGAGGTTAGACTTCCTAAAGGAATGACTATCGATGAGTTTGAAACTATGAAGCTCACAGCGCAGTTTGGCGCTTGGTATGGGAACGATTTCTGGCTAGGGTTTAAGAAGAAAGATGGGTATGAGTTTACGAATCCAACTGATAGCAGGTTCCCACGTTTCACTCGGTTTGTTCTCGAGTATTCGGAAGTGTTAAAGCCTCCTAAAGGTTTGAAAGAAAAGGTGAGCAAGAATGACGCTTATATGGCAGCCATTCATGATGGTTTTTTCCGTCTTCTTGAGAGTGATGAGTTTCTCCGAACGATGGAATGGACGAATGGAGGGGTGATGTCTATGATTGATTGGCATGCTTCTCTCGACAAAGATTTTCCTAACGACAAGGACCCTCATGAAGAGGAAACTGAAACTGGAACTGGAATGTCTCCTCCCGAACCAGAGTCTGGCCTTGTTCCAGAAGACCAGTTTCTTGCTCAACACCCGGTTTATATATATATAGTGTTTTCTTACATGTCTTTTTTCTTTCTTTCTTAACGTCTGAGTTGTGTCTAATAGTTAGCATTTTTGCAGGGTTGGTGTACAATCAGGGTTTCTGTTGTCAATATCGATGGTCGTGAGGCAGGCGTCATTGAGAAAACAGTGCAGTCGTTATCGGAAAGCTTGGGGAGTTTCAAGGAGAAAATAGCTGAGAACTTCCGAATCCCACCAGAGAAACAGCTGTTATTCGGAAAAGCTGGGTTGTTGGAGGAGAACAACAGGTCACTTGCACATTACAATGTGGGAGCAGGAGAAATCCTAACTCTGTCCTTGTGTGCGTGTGGGAGAGAGAGAGATCTGGACAAGCCTTGTCGATGCAGGGAAATGCTCGCCAAAGCATGTAATGACTTAATGCTATCTTATAATTCTACTTTTAATTGATGTTTTTGGTTCTGTATAAAGACGTCTGTCTTTACTTAATTATGTAGCTACTCATGGTCATTTTTAGTTTCTCCTCTATGTAGCTACTTATTTAATAATAATCTTGACTTTGATTGGTTTCTCTTTTATATTCTATGCAACTACTATTAATCAAGGTTTTAACAAATAAACAATTTGACAAGACTCGGCAAGTTCAAGTAGCTGTCAATAACTCTTATGAAATCATATGATTAGATTAATTTAGTTTATATCTCAAGTAAGTCGCGTCTTTGATATCAATATCTCAAGTATAAATAGTTAAAACCATATCAATATTTGATCAATCAAAAAGGTGCAGAGAAGCTATCCATATATATATATATATATATGCTCTCTTCCGAAACTTCATATACATATATAAATATGTGTTAATCAGTCATGATACAATCATACAATGAAACATTTATTCGAAAGACTCACCAATACTCAAGTCAAGTGCATGGATGCAATTGCAAGAATGTAAACAGATAAACAAAAAAGCGATATTGAACATCTACTTTTATATTATAAAAGAATTGATGTAAAATTACAATTGATAATTCTCTGCTTAAAAAGAGCCTTTGGTTGTTTCATGGTTAGGCTACATTGCCTGGAGGAACAAAGCTTGAAACCTTTAAGAGTCTGCTCAAATATGTTACCCATTTTCAGCAATTTCTCCTAAACTCAACAAATATGTTAGAGGTTTGGAATCGTCGGAGAGGGAGAAGTGATAGAGAATGCGGCGGTTGCAATGTTGATAACATTGCTTCACTCAATTGATGAAGTTTTGATTTTTGAATCAATGAATATCATATTGGAAGAATGGAGATGTCTCCGGTGTAACAACGGGAAAATAAATCAGCGGCGATTTGGGTTTTAGAGAGAGAGAAAGTTGAGGACAAGAGACGTTTTCAGTGTTTGTGTTGTAAAAAAAAACTGAAGGGAACTATATTGAGTAAAATTGAAAGTATTTATGAAACCGGGCAAGTATATTAGTTCATTTATGCGGCTATTCTCACCAAAGTATTGATTTTAGTTTATCTCACGTAGTAATATTTAGATACCAATAGACTCTTGTCGATCCAAATGGATCGACCCTAGTAGAGTTAAAAATAAATAGAAGGAAGAAAAAATTATTTTGACAAAAAAAAAACGATAATAATTAGAGAACAAACAACAAAATTTGAAATTTCTTCTACTATCTGACGTGGCAATGGCAATGGCAATAGGATACTATAGCTGTAATTCTACAACTCAGTCACTAGACTACATGTAGCTTATAGAATATAGCGCCCTTAGACAATTTTTTAAATATAATTTTGATTAATTGAAAGATAAAAACTTCATTAAAAATTCTAAAACATTTGAAAAGTTTAGCCCTGATCTAGTGGAGATATCGTATTCTTCTTGTGGAGAAAACTCCATGTTGATTTTGATAGAGTCGGTGGAGAGACCAAAACCAAATTGGTTAAATCCAATAAAAAATCAATTGAATCTGAATCAGTGGAGAAGAGATTGAAAGAGAAGGAGACTGAGAAAGTTCAACGAGGACATCTCCAAGATTGGGTAAGCGTAGATTGAGTTAGTTTTTCATTTTAGTCTTATCAAAAATCTATGTAATGTTCATGACAATCCAACTTAGTTTTTCAATTCGATTGCTTTCTCATTCACTTTCCGAAAGCCTTTTCTTCTAAGGAGGTATTTTTCCTTCGATTGAAGTAGTATAGAAATCAATTCCTTAGTTTCATCTTGTTTGAGATTGTCTTTGTCAATAATCATTGATCTGGGCTCTAATGAGGTTCTATTCAGCGCCGATAACTATTAGACTTCGCTAAACATTTCGATCTCGACAATTTTTGGTAAATATATACATGATAACTTATCAACGATTTCATTTTAGGGACATTATAACTTTATGGAATGTCCACGAACATGAGAATGTGTCCCCATACATGATAATTTATCCACAACCTAATATATTGACATGATAACATGTCCCGCTCTAACTGACTTGATTACATTCTAAATTGTCGTTAAATTTTAAATTGTCCACGATTTAATGACCGTTGGGGTCGGTTTTGTCATCGAGATCTAAAACGATATGATGGAGAAGAGTTCTGAGATAAATGGATGGACAAATTTTGATTGTGGACATAATTTTAGAGTTGTGGCTAATGTGTGTAATTAGACAACTTCATTAATGGCAAAATAGTATTTTTATTAAAAAAGGTATGAATTCAAAAGAGATTGAAACCTTTTTTATTAAGAGAGATAAACGTTCTCCAGGCACAACAATCGAGACACCTCTTCCACTCCAGTTTTCGACGCCGGTGGAGCTTTGGCTTGCCGGCGTCGGGAAGGTTCGTCTGGGTGTTCACTTGAACTTCCACATGCTTTTAGTTTCTGTTTTCAAATTTGAAATCTCGTCAGATTGGGTTTCGCCAATCGTAGTCGGAGACTTTTCACCGGATCTCTTACCGGTGATCTTTTCTCGGAATCAGATCTTGATTCCCGAAGATCTTTCTCCATATTTGGGAAGAAATCCTCTCACGTTAAGCTGAAGAATTTTCTCACCGAAGGAAGGCCTCGTTCGTCCATGCTTTCAACCTCGTCTTTGAATTTAAACATGCCTCCTCCGTCATCCTCGAGCTCGAGTCTGGGTTATTTATTTGTCTCGCCGAATTCTCGCGGGACTTTAGATCTGGACGGAGGAGCCTCATCAGTTTGGAATATGAGTTTGGTGCCTTCCTCAATCTCTTTCTCGGCCTCATCGATCAAAGACTGTCTCGCATCCGTCAGCCGCCATCTTCCTCTCTTGATCTCGATCGATCTAGGGCGAACAAGGTTGCAGATGTTGAGTCCTAAATGGGCCTGGTCCATAACGTTTCATTATGGGTATCTATCTTCTCGACCCCTCCTATTGGCCCAATAAGTTTCATGGGAAAGCCTAACTATTACTGCAAAGACATTATGTTGGCCTGCAAAAATTGCCTTCAGCCGAATATGTCACTTAGGGCTCCCATCGCTAGCTTTTGGTGCAGCCGCCACCTCCGTTTTCTCTCACCAATGCTCTCTCTTTCACCTCCGTGGAGGGTAGCCTTTTATGGTGACTAAGCCTAGTATAGGTATCCTTCGAACACCACCTCACGTCTCATTCTCGATTGTTTTGCCTGGGAGGTTTTAGTTAACAATCTGGAGAACCTTGTTTTGCTGAGCCGACACAAATTTATGATCGGTCGAGGACGCCTTTTGAGGCTTGTGTCTACATCGTTACAAGGTTGCTTCAATTATCTATTCACCTCCATACGATATATCTTTCTCTTAATGTCAAATTCCTCTTTTAAGAAGAGCTTTCAAACTTCTTCCCATTGGGAGAGATCGCTTTCATCCTCCTCCTTTTTAAGGAGAGAATCCTCCTACCATGTTGTCTCTCTATGAGAGACCACTTTTGTGCCGGTCGTAGTACCGAGGAACCACTTCATCTTCTTCATTGTCTTTGTTTCTTCGAAAGATGCACTTGGACTTATCTCGATGTTGACTTCGATGACTCCCGACCGTAAAAGATGTCAACGTCAGTGTCACATATAAAAGTGACTAGACTATATCATTGGGGCTTCACCACGATGTCTCTACCGACGCATTTGAGCTACGCTGCAAATTTGATGTCTTTCTCGTAGGAGAATCAATCTGCTTCAATTCTATTTGTCTTTAAGTTTTATTGTACTAAGCAAAGAGGATGGATAATTCCCTCTTTTGAGTGTATGTTTCAAGTTTAAGTTAATGAAATTGTGTGATAAAAAAACTTTCAAAAAAAGATTTAGAATATGGTATATGATATAATAAAAAGATAAAAGAGGACATAGAAGGTAATATTCTCATGTTTTAATATCACTAGGGATGTACCTGCGATAATAATTATATATAGACATAAAAATGAAAACAATGATTATGATGCATCTCTATATAACTCAAAAGAATACCAATAATGTTCAAATTGAAGTTTAGAAACAACAATGAGAGAACTGGAGAGAAGTCTAGAAACAACAATGAGAGAACTGGAGAGAAATTATCTGGTTTATACTTGATATAATATGATTATAAAGAGAAACTAATCCGCATAAAATATAAATCAATATGGTAAACACTATTTATTTTCTAATAAATTGGTATCCACATGAGCCAGTTGCGACGAACCCAGTGCCAGAGGTGGCTAATAATTAGGAGGGTCATTTGACATCCATAATTTTTTTTAGATTTAGTGTATTTTTGCAATAAAACTATACTAACTTCAACCAAATTAACATTTTGACCCCTATAAAATCAATTTTTTATATTTTGACTTCTAGAAAATAGTTTTCTACCTCTACCACTAAATGAACCTTTGCATTGATAATTTGGAGTTTCATAAAAATATAACATAAAACAAGAAAGATATAATTTGATAACATAAGAGAAGAAGATTCAAGAGAATCACATTTTCACGTTAAATTCACTCCTAAGG
This sequence comes from Cardamine resedifolia, assembly GCA_014578085.1. Lineage (NCBI taxonomy): Eukaryota > Viridiplantae > Streptophyta > Magnoliopsida > Brassicales > Brassicaceae > Cardamine > Cardamine resedifolia. Next base: position 31,504 of record VBRH01000215.1, on the reverse strand, counting down.
GTGAACCCTTTAATTTACGGGTGCTTCTCATGCAGAAGCTCGATCACAGTAGAACTGCATCACGGTTAAGCAAAAACTTAAAAATATTTTATTTTTTAATTTGTTTTATTTATTTAATTGTAATTTTAATTTCTTATTTCTGTTTAAATATAATATTATTTAGCACCCTTTCAATCATTTAGAGGAAGTGAATTAAGAGGTTTAAGAATTGTTCATAATTATTTGTTTATAGGTTCAATAATAAGTAACATTATTTGTCCTTTGTCGTTACTCCTTCATCCACATGTTTTTTTTTCTAAATGAATACCACTTTTTATTAATGAAATATCTGAAATTTTTATTTTTTGGTTAATAAACATACTTTTACAGTTATTTATTCATTTTGGTTAAGCCATTAAGTAATTTTCTAAATTTTTAATAACCCAACTAAGTGATCAAGTCAAAAATGCTATTACTATTTCTTTTCATTTGTTGAGACCCATCAAGATGGTTCGTGGGGAGCTCTATGGAAGCACCAATAGAAGTGGATGTTCCATCAGCACAAAGACCACCATCACAAACATGAAAGGGAGCAGTAGCAACAAACCAATACCAGCAAAAGCTTGAGGGCCAAAAAAAATTATTTCTCCAATTTAAAAAGACAAAGAACTTTCAAATATTTTCTCACCTCATGGCCTAAAGTTCATCTTGTGCATGGTGGTAATGTTGCTATTGGTATTATGAATACTTGGGTTAAATACTTGGGTTAAATCCTAGGATATAAAAATCATAGCTCAACATATTATCAGAATGTGCAAGACTCCAAAGCTCCAAGCTACCTATCAATTCCATAATCTTCCTCAAAAGAACAATAGTAACAATCTATTAGTACATAGACCTACGTTACATTGAACATCATTTAACTTGGAAGTATATTTATACAGGTAAACAATAATTAGGAAGCAAAACGCTTCATATAGAAAACTCTAGACAACAATTAGGAAAAAAAAAACTCAACATTGATGCTTTGGCCCGAACCAGTGCCTTTTTGGGGGAAAAAAAACAACAAACCTTTTGGGCAAAATTTTCAGTTCGAACATGAGCATTTGGACGGTTGTGTCGCTCTCTGCATATTCCCTGCAATACAAAAATTGTTACAACTATTGTCTCACGCAATCCGTTACCAACTCGACATGCGGCGTTATCGCTGTTTTATCGACATCTCATCGTTCAATTCAATCCATCGTTAAATATAGTGAAAATAAAAGAATTAAGAGAGAAGTGGAGGGGTTTTTGTCACGAAGTGAAGGGGTTAAGATCGTGGCTTGCATTCATTGGAGTAGTTTAATCATCATCTAACCCCAAGGGCTTTGCATAGCAAATCGCTTCTCATGTTGATGACAATAAATTAACCAAAAACGGTTTAAAACTAAACCGGATAATAAACACAAACCAAAACCCTCGGAATGATTTAGAAGCATAGTTGCTGAACCTTACCTTGTAATTGCATCTCTCTTCCCCAATCTTCCTTCTTCTCTCACTGCTTCTTCGATTGAAGCATCCACCCAGAAAACAAAACCCTAAATTCAGCAGACAAGAAATGTGCTCTTTTTCTGTTAGAAAGTCTCCAAATTTATCATTCATCTTCCCTAAAATCGAACCTTTACTTATACGACATCGTCTCACTCTCCCATTACTTGTTCCTCCTCACAAACCAGCGAGATTCCGCATCGTTGCGTCTCTCTCCGGTACTTCATGGGTCTCTCAAGCTTCTTCTAAAGAAAAATATGGTGGCTGGGCTGTAATTGATGATGAAGCTCCTTCTTCTCATTGGAAAACTAATAAAAGTTTGTATCTTTGAAGAATTTCATAACTTTGTGTTGCAATTTGATTTGAAATTTTGATTTTTTTTTGTTCTGGGTTTTAGAGTGGAGGAATGTTGTAATCAGTGGTGTTGGATCATCACTTGCTGTTGTATTAGCTACTATTGCTTACTTTTCAATCTCCAGAAAAGGTTCAACAACATTTCTCAACTCGTTTGTTTTTTCCCTTGATGATGAATGAAGTTTAGAGGATGGCTTAATTTTGAGGCTTTTGTGTCTCTTTTGACAGGTTTTAGGTTTTGTTTTAGTAATCCATTGCATTGTTTAAGTGTGAGTTTGGATCAGAATGAGAATGAAGAGAGTGAAAGAACGACTTCACTTTTCACTGATGAGAACAATTCTGCTACTGAGGCAAACTCTGAAACCATTGACTATGTTTCAGATACTGTTGACTCAAGTAAGTTCTCATTTTGGTCAATTTTGAGGCATATTTGAAGAATTCATAATTTCTTGTTACATTATGCTCTAACAAGTCGTAATTCGTGTTTTCCGCTGTTTACTATATAGCATTACCGAGAAAGACTCACAGTGCCACCGCGCTGGTTGCTGTGGATGCTGCTCAACAAGAAGCAATAGCAGTTTTAAAGAAGCTAAAGGTTTGTTTTCAGAAACTTGATCTCACATAACATTTTTGACAGCATGTGCCTTATTGTCCAGCTCTGATCATGAACTTGTCACTTGTAATTAAGTTGTTCAGATAATTGAAGACGATGTAGTGGCAGACGAGTTGTGTACCAGACGAGAGTACGCTAGATGGCTAGTTCGTTCAAATTTGTTATTAGAGAGGTAATGATACTTCCTTGAGTTTTTTTTTTTTTTTT
>VBRH01000215.1:11117-28793 GCA_014578085.1 Cardamine resedifolia | reverse complement strand
TTTTTTTTTTTTTTTTGGGGGGGGATATGATCAACTCTTTGTGTTTGTGTTGAATGAGTGATAAAAAAAATCTTTCTCTTGCCTTTAGAAATCCAATGCATAGGATTGTGCCAGCAGTAGCTTTAGCTGGCTCGTCGATTCCTGCGTTTGACGATATAAATACCGCAGATCCTGACTTCAAGTACATACAAGGTAAAATCGATAAGAAACATTTTTACATCTGTTTAGTAGTTTATTAGAACTTCTGTAATTGATATTTGTTTTTTGTTTTTTCGATATTTCATTCAGCCCTGGCAGAGGCAGGTATTACTTCCAGCAAGCTCTGCGGTGAAGATTCTCGAAATGACTCGGGAAACACTAATTTTTATCCTGAAAGGTATGAACGGGATTAGATTTCTTCATTTGCTTTGTATTTGTTTCCTTGTTCATTGATTTCTAATTGTTTTAACATAAATTTTGGCTGCAGTTTTGTTTCCCGACTCGACTTGGTAAACTGGAAAGCTCAATTAGAGTGTGGTTTTCATCCAGAAATTATGGAAGAGGTGTGATAAAGTTTTAACATTTGTGCATATTGGCGATGCTTATCAGATACATTTTCTCTTAAAAAGCCTGACTTGTTTACAGTCCAGATATCAAGGACAAAGGTAGACTATATAGACATGAAGAATATCAATTCCGATATGGCTCTCGGATTCTTCTTGGACTTCTTGATGGGTGACAAGAGTACAATCAGAAACGTTTTTGGTATTCTTCTACCTTGACCTTCTCAATTTAAATTTTCTTCGCTGGATTGTCGATGTGGGTGTGCATTACAGCTAATATTGAATTGTATTCTTCAAATTTTTATAGTAGTTGATCTGAGACAGGATTGTAGACTTTGATAATAGATACACTAGAAATGTCGAAAAAAGAACATATGAAGATTTCAAATTTTACAGGTAGAATCAAGCGGTTCCAACCGAATAGACCTGTTACAAAAGCACAAGCGGCTGTAGCATTAACAAGCGGTAAAATGGAGAAAGCTATTTCAGCGGAGCTATCAAGGTTAGAAGCAGAGTCCCGCTTGCAGAAAGCTGAGATGGAAGAAATCAGATCCGAGTTGCTAGAAAAAGGCGAAATAAGACAACTTTGGGATGAGAAGCTTCAGATAGAGAGATCCCGTGGAGTTGAGATGGAAGAGCTTCAGCTCTCGAGAGTTAGTGAATTAGAAGAAGAAAAAACCGCTCAGCAGAAATGGTTTGCCGAGCGATTGAAAGAAAAGGCAGCCATAGAATGTCAGAAACAGTTGCTTCATAGCTTGAGAGAAGATATTGATGAAATGTCTCAAAGGCTAACATCCGATAAATCTGCTTATCTGACTGAGCACAGCAAGTTACAAGAGATGCTAAGTGACTTAGAATCAAAACTTGAATCACTACTCGACAAAAGATCTATCCTCGAAGCTGAAATCGAAGCTCTTCGAATTCTCAGGTAATAGTTACTATAATTGTAAAGTTTTGATCTTTGGATAAAGCTTATGATCTATTTCACAAAAGTGGTGAATGAAAATGCAGATCTTGGGTAGAGGATGAAGCTAAGGCAAGCCAAGCGAGAGCTAAGGTTCTCGAGGAAGCGGGACGAAGATGGAAATGGAACGACAATGCTTGAATACACAATTCTTAAGAAAACTCTGATCCTTACTGTTGAATGATTCAGATTGTACAAAATTGTTTGTTATTAAGCAAATCCAGAAACTTGGTTTGTTGGTTTATTTTAAAATTGGAAACAAAACAAATTGGCATTTTTAGATTCATATAAATTTCAAAACGCCAAAAAAAGTGAGAATAGTATTTACTTACTACGAATCTAATCATTGGCTTCGAAGAATCGAATCGAAACTATTCTCTCACTTTAGCAAATAGAAATTCAAAATTTGAAGAGCGATCTATAAAAACCGTTAATCGAATGGAATCTTCACGCCATTGTCCAATATCATCAAAGTCAAGTGCTTTCTCTATCCCTAATAATCGACATTGTCATCAACGGAAGAAGAACAAAATCAAGAAACTGAAAGCAATACGAGATCTAATCTTTCGCTAATTTGAAGTCTGGTAAGCTTCTACTCCATTTTCTCAAACTGGGTTTGCTTAAAAATCGAATCTTTTTGAGTTTATTTCATCGAATTATTCAGCTTTTTAGGGTTTAGCTTTCATAGTTACAGTTACAGTGTACCAGTCAAAACCAATACTGGGTCATATTTAGAGTGACGTTTTTTGTTTTAGAAAAGAAAGTTTCTCAATTACGAAATTCTAAGTTTTATCTTTTGATGAATTCCAAATTTTTCTCAGACACCAAAACAATTAAAGCTGTTCTTGTCTTTTTGCTTTGCAAGTGTGTGTGTGTGTTCTGAGAAGAAATATCCTCTCTGAGCTGTTCCCACCAGAAAATTCCTCTGCCATACAATAATAAAACAGTGAAAATTTTGTTTATTTACTTGTCTTCATCTGAATCAAACCCATTTTTTTTACAGATTGGTAAAAAAAGGAATCAGAATCCATTGAAGGTCATACATAATATGAGTTTTCACACCATATCATGTAAGATTCTTACATCCCTCAAAGAACTTGTTCTCTGTTATCTCTGTCTAAGATAAGGCTAAAAAGCTAGGCAAACATGTGAAAATCTTTGGCTGATAAAAAAGGGTTTTGATAAAGATAATGAAAAGGCCATTCTTGGTTTTCTTGTTTGGCTGATTTGATTTCTCTACCATTTAACTAAAACAAATTTGACATTTAGGATTTAATTTCTTCTCTTATTGCTACGTAGCGTGCCAATACACCTCTACTTGGAGCTGGTCCCCAAACATCACAACATAATCTAAATCTCAAATTTTTCTTATTATGAAGTAGACCAAACATTTTTCTTGAATCACCTTTACCAATTTTACTCACTAATCTTTATCGTCTAGTTTGGTAAAATGCTTTGACAAAAGAGACAGAACTCTTAATCTTTTGCTTTGATCAATATGAGACAAAAAAGGATAATTTCAAGATATTATTGAGTTTTTCTTTTTCTTTTAAGGCTTGCCTAGATTAACACATGTATGTTGCTTCTTGGTCATGGCTTTAAGACCCCATCTATTACCATACATGTCTATTTCCTCATCTGTCTTGAGCTAAATACAGCCACTATTTTTTGGTTGTTATCATTTAATTTATTGCTAAAATTTTTGGCTTTTGATGCATGAGACTTGAGAGGTCCATAAAGCTGATAAGATCGAATTTTCTGATGATAAGTGTCCTATTTTTTCACTTCTTTTCTTTGGTGGACATAGTTCTTTAAAGTTTTGTCAGTATCTGAGAGTTTCTCTTACAGAACAAAGTGTGTTTATCCATATGTTATAAGGATTTGGACTAAAGTTTTTCTTGGATGAACGATGGGTTGAGTTGTTTATTGGTATTGAATTTTTTTTCAAGGAGATTTTCACTTCTGTAGATGAGACCGGGAAGGGAGTTTATTCCCATTCAAGATTTTAATATATGTTTGTCCGGATAGGGTTTGTTGTTGCTGCTTCTATTGCAGCAGTTACTGTTAAGCGGCTCAACGTTAAACCTTCCAAACCGAGCAAACCATCAGGTAGTGTATGTTCTTTATTTGATTGCATTTTTCACTTCATATATAGAATCTGACTTTGTTTTGTTTTCTGCATTTTTGTTCTAAGAAAATGGCGAAGGAGGCGAGAAAGAACAGGCAGTGTATCCCGACATCAATCTCAATGATAAGAATGTAAGTGTTTTGTTTTTTTCATTGTGGTTGATTGAAATGTTTGTTGACAAATGGGATAATCTTTTTAGGTGGAGGAAGAGGAGGAAGAAGAAGAGGAAGAGGTGAAACTAATCAACAGTGTAATCAATCAGACTCGAGGAAGTTTCTCGGATTATTTAGATGATGATATATTACCCGAGTTTGAAGATCTCTTATCTGGTGAGATTGAATATCCATTGCCTGATGATGATGATAATAACTTGGAGAAAGCTGAGAAAGAGAGGAAATATGAGAGTGAGATGGCTTATAACGATGGTGAGCTCGAACGGTTAAAACAATTAGTTAAGGAGTTAGAAGAAAGAGAAGTGAAACTAGAAGGCGAATTACTCGAGTATTATGGACTTAAAGAGCAAGAATCGGATATCGTTGAGTTACAAAGACAACTCAAGATCAAGACTGTTGAGATTGATATGTTAAACATCACTATTAATTCTCTACAAGCTGAGAGGAAAAAGCTTCAAGAAGAGATATCGCAAAACGGTATTGTAAGAAAAGAGCTTGAGGTTGCGAGAAACAAGATTAAGGAGTTGCAGAGGCAAATCCAGCTTGATGCTAACCAGACGAAAGGACAGTTACTGTTGCTTAAGCAGCATGTCTCAAGTCTACAAATGAAAGAAGAAGAAGCGATGAATAAAGATACTGAAGTTGAGAGGAAACTAAAAGCTGTACAGGATTTGGAAGTGGAAGTTATGGAACTCAAGAGAAAAAACAGAGAGCTTCAATACGAGAAGAGAGAGTTAAGCATTAAACTCGATTCAGCGGAAGCAAGAATTGCAACTCTTTCAAACATGACTGAGGTCAGTGTAAAATGATTCCTCCATATTAAAGTTTTGCATCAAAGTTTCTTTCTTTCATAGAATAAAGTTTTGTTCTCTTTTCGTAGAGCGATAAAGTGGCAAAAGTTAGAGAAGAGGTTAACAATTTGAAGCATAATAATGAGGATTTGTTAAAGCAAGTGGAAGGGCTTCAAATGAATAGGTTTAGTGAAGTTGAGGAATTGGTTTATCTCCGTTGGGTCAATGCGTGTTTACGGTATGAGTTAAGAAACTATCAGACACCAGCTGGTAAAATCTCGGCTCGTGACTTAAGCAAGAATCTAAGTCCCAAGTCACAAGCGAAAGCGAAAAGGTTAATGCTAGAGTATGCTGGTTCAGAACGTGGCCAAGGAGACACCGATGTAGAGAGCAACTTCTCTCAACCTTCATCTCCAGGAAGTGATGATTTCGATAATGCTTCGATGGATAGTTCCACAAGTAGGTTTAGTAGTTTTAGCAAAAAACGAGGATTGATTCAGAAACTCAAGAGATGGGGCAAAAGCAAGGACGATTCAAGCGTTCAATCATCGCCTTCAAGATCATTCTATGGAGGATCACCGGGAAGACTTAGCGTGAGCATGAATAAACAAAGAGGTCCTTTGGAATCTTTGATGATTAGAAACGCAGGCGAATCCGTAGCCATAACATCATTTGGTAAAGCGGATCAAGAAAGTCCTAGTACCCCTGAAACTCCGAATCTTCCAAGAATCAGAACACAACAACAAGCTTCTTCTCCCGGTGAGCCTTTGAATTCCGTTGCAGGATCGTTTCAAGTGATGTCTAAATCGGTTGATAATGTTTTGGATGAGAAGTATCCCGCGTACAAAGACAGGCATAAGTTAGCGGTTGAGAGGGAGAAGAGCATTAAGCATAAAGCAGATCAAGCGAGAGCAGAGAGATTTGGTGGTAATGTGGCTTTGCCTCCTAAACTTGCTCAACTTAAGGAGAAAAAAGTTGTGGTTCCCTCTGTGATCACAGGCGATCAGTCGAACGAAGGTAAAGCAAGCGAAAATGCTCAACCTGTGACCAAAATGAAGCTTGTAGACATTGAGAAACGACCGCCTAGAGTACCTCGACCGCCTCCAAGATCATCAGGAGATGGTAAAAGTGCTAATTTGCCCTCAAGACCTCCTTTACCTGGTGGTGGACCACCACCACCTCCTCCCCCACCTGGCGGTGGGCCTCCTCCTCCTCCTGGTGGTGGCCCTCCTCCACCACCACCGCCTCCTGGAGCACTTGGAAGAGGAGCTGGAAGCGGGAACAAAGTTCACCGAGCTCCTGAGCTCGTTGAGTTTTATCAATCATTGATGAAACGTGAAGCAAAGAAAGATGGTACACCTTCTTTGATCTCTTCAGGAACTGGTAATTCATCAGAAGCTAGGAACAATATGATTGGAGAAATCGAGAATCGATCAACATTCCTCTTAGCGGTAAGTGCACATTTTCAATATAATGTTCGATGAAATTGCGATTTTCAAACAAAGAATCAATGGTTTTTAAACTTGATTACAGGTAAAAGCGGATGTGGAGACACAAGGCGACTTTGTTCAGTCGTTAGCGACCGAAGTTCGCGCTGCTTCATTCACCAATATAGAAGATCTCTTAGCGTTCGTTAGCTGGCTAGATGAAGAGCTATCTTTCTTGGTCATTATCTCCTCTTTTCAACATTACTTTCTAACCGCTATTTCGGTTCTTTAACTCACAAATCAATCGCTATCTTTTTCGAGTAGGTTGATGAAAGAGCAGTTCTTAAACACTTTGATTGGCCAGAAGGTAAAGCTGATGCGTTACGAGAAGCAGCATTTGAATATCAAGATCTCATGAAACTGGAGAAGCAAGTTACTTCCTTTGTCGATGATCCTAATCTTCCTTGTGAACCCGCTTTGAAGAAAATGTACAAATTGCTAGAGAAGTAAGTAATTGAAACCCCGAAAACAGAGTATTTTTTTAACACCAAAATCTTTCTTTTACTAGTGTTTGATTTTCTGCCTTTTTTCGTAGGGTTGAACAAAGTGTATACGCGCTATTACGTACAAGAGACATGGCGATATCTAGATATAAAGAATTCGGTATTCCAGTTGATTGGTTATCCGATTCTGGCGTCGTAGGAAAGGTAAAAACATTTGTTCTGTTTTTTTAAAACAATTCTTGTTCTTGAAAATGCTCTGTTTTGATTTTGTTTTGTTTTCATCACACAATACACAGATCAAGCTTTCGTCAGTCCAGCTCGCGAAGAAGTACATGAAACGAGTAGCTTATGAGCTTGATTCAGTGAGTGGTTCTGATAAAGATCCTAACAGAGAGTTTTTGCTTCTCCAAGGTGTTCGTTTCGCTTTTAGAGTCCATCAGGTAAAACAAAACAAAAACTCAATTCTGACATTGCTAAATTTCTCAATTTTATTTGCATATATATAACTCAAAATGTTTTATTTTGTTATGTATGAATAAATTTTTTGCAGTTTGCTGGAGGGTTTGATGCAGAGAGCATGAAAGCATTTGAAGAGCTTAGAAGCAGAGCCAAAACTGAATCTGGAGGAGAAAATAATAATAATAATAATAATAATAATAATAATAATAATAATAATAATAACAATAACAATAACAATGAAGAAGAATCTGTAAACTGAGTTTTATATTTCTCTTTGTATCAGTGTATCACATATACTTGTCAAAAATTGAAAATTATTTATAGTACAGTGAAATTGATAGATTGTTGTAAAAAAAAATACATTTTTTGTTATTTATTTACGATCTGTTAGATCATAAATTCGCAATAAATTTGTAATCTCCCAAACTACTGCAAAAAGATAAAATAATTGTGGTTTGTCTTAAAAGTCACATGTTTCATATCATGTGCAGCCATGCAAAGTTTCGCACGAATCTTCTTCACACTTTCATACTTTAAATTATTTATAAATTTTATCATTTCAATTTATCACAATACTTTTGGTTAAAACTCGTTTTCATGGCTCATTAGATTTACATACAAATATAAAATAATAATAATGATCCGTTAGATTTACAGCATAATAACAACAAGGACTAGTTCTATTTTTTTTTCTTTTGTAATTTTATGCAATCGTATAATTAATATCTATATATAATGTTTATATTTTTGGAAATTAAAGTATTTCTGCCACACCTAACAAAACAGTGAAATAGGGTCCATCTCTTGGGTATAGTACTTTTCACGTCCAAACAAGATCTACATTTATTATTATTATTGTATTGTATAATTATTATGAATTATTATCATAATAGTAATTTATATCATCTGACCCTCAATAATAAATGAAATCAATTCACGGATCTAAGACTAAGATTCCACAACTCACTAAAAAACAACCATAGTATATAGTCCATAGATGTACAACATTTTTGGATTACTCCAAAAACAAAATCAACTCATTTTTTACTATTATTACACTCTTCTAGTATTTAAAACTAAAACAAGATTCTATGCATATTTTGAAGTAATAAACACAAACGTAAACACTATTACAAATAGTATTTAAATTTGAAATAATCGAATCAATGATTAAAAAAATAAAGTTAAAAGTGAAATAAGAAACAAAGAAACAAAGAAACAAAGAAACAAAAACAAAACACATTTAGACAGCTAAGAGTTTTTATTGCAAAAGCCAAAGCTTTTTTTTTTATGACCCCAAAAACAAAAATCTTTCCAGTCTTTCACGTTGCAATGTACTAACAGTTCGACCACAAACTGACGAAATCGTATACATATATACGTAAAGACCGTATTTTTATACGTTCTTCTTCTTCATCTCTTAAAAAATACAGACAGAAATAACTAAAAACTCTTCTCACTCTATCTCTCTTCGCTCCATCTCAATGTTTCGTCTTATCTTTCTCTGCTCTTTCCTCTCTCTCTTCCTCCTCCCGCCGGCGAATCTCGCCGCCGTTAGTGATGGTGACAACTACCTAAAGCTTCCGTTACTACGTAAATCTCCGTTTCCTTCTCCGACGCAAGCTTTAGCTTTAGACACTCGCCGTCTCCATTTTCTCTCTCTCCGCCGGAAAACTCAAAAACCCATCCCTTTCGTTAAGTCACCGGTGGTCTCCGGCGCATCTTCCGGGTCGGGTCAATACTTCGTGGATCTTCGAATAGGCCAACCGCCTCAATCGCTACTTCTAATCGCCGACACAGGAAGCGATCTCGTTTGGGTACAATGTTCAGCTTGTCGGAACTGTTCTCAACATTCGCCGGCCACCGTCTTCTTCCCGCGTCACTCCTCCACATTTTCTCCTACTCATTGCTACGATCCGATTTGTCGTTTAGTACCTAAACCGGGTCGGGCTCCGAAATGTAATCATACCCGGATCTATTCCACGTGTCATTACGAGTATGGTTATGCGGACGGTTCATTAACTACCGGTTTATTCGCTAGAGAAACGACGTCGTTGAAGACAAGCTCCGGTAAAGAAGCGAATCTTAAGAGCATCGCTTTCGGATGCGGGTTTAGGATCTCGGGTCAAAGTGTATCGGGTTCGAGTTTTAATGGAGCCCATGGAGTTATGGGCTTGGGCCGTGGACCTATTTCGTTTGCCTCACAGTTAGGTCGTCGTTTTGGTAACAAGTTTTCGTATTGCTTAATGGATTACACTCTTTCTCCGCCGCCGACGAGTTATCTCATCATCGGAGACGGCGGTGGAGATCAATCCAACGCTGTTTCGAAGCTTTTCTTCACTCCGTTGCTCACTAATCCGTTATCGCCGACTTTTTACTACGTTCGATTGAAATCTGTTTTTGTTAACGGTGCGAAATTACGAATCGATCCTTCCGTTTGGGAAATTGACGATTCAGGTAACGGCGGAACCGTCGTGGACTCCGGCACAACTCTCGCGTTTTTAGCTGATCCGGCGTATCGATTGGTTATCGCGGCTGTGAGACGACGGATCAAGCTCCCGAACGTCGTGGAGCCAACTCCGGGATTCGATTTATGCGTTAACGTCTCCGGCGTTTCAAAGCCGGAAAAGATCATGCCGAGGCTAAAATTCGAATTCGCCGGCGGTGCAGTGTTTGTTCCGCCGCCGAGGAATTACTTTATCGAGACGGAGGATCAGATCCAATGTCTGGCGATTCAATCGGTGAATCCAAAAGTTGGATTTTCGGTGATCGGAAATTTGATGCAACAAGGTTTCTTGTTTGAATTCGATAGGGATAGATCACGGCTAGGTTTTTCTCGTCGCGGTTGCGCTTTGCCGTGATGATTCTCACCGGAATATTCTGTTTCGACTTGCTCAAAGATTCTTTTTATCGTTTTCACTTCTTTTTTTCCCTCTTGGAAGTACGAAATTGGGTGACGGTTCACTGTTACCGAAAATAGAAATAAAATAATATTTTTGGAGTTTGTATATTTTCGATTAAAAATATTTAAAATATCACTGTAAATTGTCGGGAAAAAAAAACAGAATGTACTAATGTAAAGAGAACATGTAATATATTAAAATAGAAAGAGGAAAAACAAACTCCTTTGTGTAAAAAATGAAATGGTTTTACTAAATGCATGAAATTAAATTTCTTTTTTATAAAATAAACTATTTCTGTTTTAAGTCATTGATGTTAGAAATGATAAGTGAAATTATAGGGATAATTTATAGGGTGTGTTAGAAAATAAGGTAGTTTTTAAGTTTTTATTGGAGGATTAGGTAGTTTTAAGTTTTTATTTGAAAAATAGATATTAAAGATAAATGTTTTAGAAAAAAATTTGTTTCACAAATATGGATGTTTTGTATTTTCAATGCAAAAGTTATATAACAATATTTAGTTTGTCTCTATTAAATGCAATTAAAGTAAAGAAAATAGTTAATATTTAATTAAAGAATAAAGGTATTTTAGGTTATGCAAAAAGTTTATTAATATGTATGCATAACTTTAAAAATCTATCTTTAACATATAGAGTAGTTTTTAGGATATTAAGGAAAAAATAGGCATAATAAATTGAAAACTGCCATAAAAACTATATATTTTATAAATAAAAACTTAAAACTATATAAATCAAAAATAAAAACTTAAAATTACCTAACTATCTAATTTCTTCTAATTTATATAGTAATTGGATTTGTATTTACGTACTCATATTCCTTTTTGGCCCTTGTCGAACAAATTGAGGGGAAGAAATTCTAAAATAAATTCTGATTTTCCAAAACATTACATCTATAATTTAGATCTTCTATTATTTTAAGTTTCAAAAAATTTCAGAGCTAAAGTCTCCATCTATTTAACTTTTAAAAAACCAATGCATGTCTTAGATAAAGATTAAGATACTCTTTGTCTTTCTTAAAAACAATTACTAAAAATCCGAATCCAGTTAAGATTAAAGTACAACTATTACTTTCTTTCTTTTTTTACAGCCACCAACAGTTAATTAATTGAATTCTTGAAAATGTACTAATGTATGTATGTATGTATATAAGCATGTAATTTTCATGTATCGAGTTAACTAAAGTCACACATGTATCATCGATCTACGCGACTCTCAAAATGACATATTGGCCCAAATGAAAACTTGGCCCAAAATGCCTATGATATCTCTGAAAAATCCACAAGCGACGTTAAGTCCAACTAAAGCCTTATCAAGAGGTGAAATTTTGATTATTATTTTTTTCTTAATTTGTTTATTTGGATATCATCGAAACAATTTGATTCAAATCGAACAGATACTGGCCAAAATTACAAAAATGTCTTGTGAGGCTGTGAATAAAACCATAAACGTTACGTTTTAAGTCTTAAATGTTTTTAACTTTTTATATAGAACCATACCGCCTAAATTATAAAATGTCCTATGAATAATCGTATATATTGCGTTTTGGACCTTTGGTACAATTATACAACTATAAACTTAAAATAAATGAGTTGAGATCAATGTTCGAGTTTTTTCAATGCGATTTCAATCATTATCAATAATATGGGGTTCAAGATCTCTCGGCTATTAAAGAAACAACTCGAGTTAAATAACATCTATTTTAATCACTTTATCCAATATTTTGTTTGGCCGATAGTCTTCAATTCAATCATTATCAATAATATGGAGTATTTGTTATGATATATATATATTCAAGGTTGATTGATACGCGTGGACTAGATCAGTTAGATCCGTTGTTTTTCTTATGAAATTTACTAGCTACGAGGAATATTTCGTATAACCAAATTTGGTATACTGGTAGGTCGATCAAGAGATATATATAAATAATTTTTTTACACAAGATCAATTTAGAGTTTAACTTAATTTTGTAGATTATGAAGGCATGTTATTTGAAAGCTATAGATTAATTATATATGTATTATACGAGTTAACTTGTCTATTTTTTATTTATTTTTTTGTAAACAGTAGGCTATTATTATAACTGCAAACTATTAAGATTTATAATGAAGATGATATGTATTTTTAAGACATAAAATGAATGGTAAGCGTGGCGTCATGATGATCAAAGCCCTAAAAGAGCACCCACCACCCGGGATAATGTTCACAAATCGTAACCAAACTTTTGTTTATTAAAGAATTTATATTCACTTTAAAAAACCTTATAATATTAAGAAAGTGCAAACACACTCATATATATGTGTGTATAATATATATGTAAAGGGGTGACATAAGAAGGCTACAAATGGCCACAAATAAGAAAAAAGGAAACGCAAAGGGACCAGAGACAACCCATGCGTGTGACCACAAAGTGATGCTTACTTATTCCTTATGCTTATATAAATTTTATTTGTTTATAATCCTCAAAAATACACAATATTTATTCATTAATTAAGATCACATACACACACATGGGCAAGCACTTCCACATACAATTACAAGCAAACTAATTTATACATTTGCTTCCATAAGACCTACCTCATCCCACGTCACCGTTTCATATTGTCAATATTGCATCTTTGGTTTGTTATACAACTTGGAAGTTGGAAAACAACGTTTCCGAAATTTCGTGCAATAATTTCAAGATATCTACATTTCTTCTGATCATAGACCAAGTATAAGTATGTGCTTTATTCTTACGAAATGATGAAGGAATCTTTTTAGTGGTATTTGAATCTCGGACGATAAACTTCATCTGATAATTAAGTTTGTCGACTAAGTTAATTACCGATTTACTATTAGTATCTTTATTTATTTTTATTTTTTTGTTAAAGGTTTATTTTTATTTATTTCAACATGATATATATTGAATGTTAGGTAGTCAATGTGAAGTTACTCCTTAATGTAGAGTGAATTTGGTAGATGACAAAAAATAGGGGAAAAAAATAAACTAATGTTATTGGTGGATGTGTATTTAGGTAAACATTAATGAAAGCAAAGTAAATATTTTGTTATTCCGATTGTACATTTGATTAAACTGTTATGCGGCAAATGGTTTTTTACTATTATTATTATAATATGTTCTTTTTATGTATATATCTAGTTAATGATATATATGGACTTTCTAACAGTTTATCCAAAAATTATAAACCCCAAATTTTATTTAATAAATGATACATCCTCCATGTAATAATGAACATGTTATATGGAATAATGTTTTCGCAACACATTATTTATGTTATCATATGGGATTTCTAACAAAACTAATCATAAAAATAGGTCCACTTTTTGCTACATGGCACAATTACTCCAGTTTAATATCATCTTTTATATATTTTTATTTCTTTCTACATCAGAGGAGAATACATAAAAAGAAAAAATTGAACCAAAAAATGTGATGCTGGTTATCTAAGAGTGGATTTAATATTTTTTGTTTCTTTATTGATTGTTTTAGATTGGTTTTTTTTTATCAACAACATGCATTATATCAGATTTGAATTTATATGATGACATAGCAACGATACTAGTACATATGGTATCATATTTGTTGATCTGGTTGTTTTAAGCCTATCCGAGTATGCATTGAAAATTATTTCTTTATGATTGCTGGAAACAAAAAAGTTGTATATGATTTGCTACTTAATACTTTCCAAAAAATTTCAATCATATGGAATTTGTACCTGAATATATATAACTTAGACTAATGTAAGTATCTAATTTGATTAGAAAATATGTGTTATTCTAAGAGTATGCGCAGTGACAGTCTCTAAAGTAAATTTTTTATCATTAAAAAAATAAAAATAATCAAAAAAGAAAAATAATGTGTAGAATGAGTTTCTCATTTGAGAATCTTTGAGAGATTCATTTAGTAGATGTAAAATCAGCTTTTTTTACAATATTAATATTTTTTTGTTTGAGAGATTATAAGAGTCTCTCACCAATACATATGCTCTAAAGTACTCAGTACATCCGGTAAATTTCTTTCTCGCTCTGAGGTACTCAGTACATCCGGTAAATTTCTCACTCGTAATATTTTCTAAAGTGATTTGAGTAGTATTATTTGTAAGGGTTTTGTTTGATTTAACTATGATATATAATGGATGTCAGCTAGTGAATGTGTAACTAGTCATATATACTTTTTATATTAAAAAAACTAGTCATATATACTCTTATAGTCGTATTAAATATTCATACAATTATAAAATCCCGGCATAATGGGGCAAAGGGATTGTTATATATACATTCACAGTTTATAATGTGTATTCTCTTCAAATAATTGAGAGATTATGTTTTCATACAGTAAGAAGATATGTAAGTTAAGGCTTATATTTGTAAGATTTGATGAAATGTTTTTGATATTTTGTCATATAAATATTACAAAGACTGCGTTTAAGTAATTTTATAATGAGGAACTAATAAGTAATGATAATTTAATATATGGTTCCCATTTTGTTGATCGAAATACGAGAGTTTGTTTTTCACAATAATGTATATTGTCAATACTATATATAGAAGTTGCACGCCCCATAAATCAGTCTGAACTCCTGTTATTTATTTTATCTTTTGTCACAAACACACTTCATTACTAATTAAAGAAATATAATTAATATATATAAATTAACCCTTTAAAAACATAAATACTAATGTTAGAAGAAAAAAAACGAAATTTATTTCTCGAGTTTGTCTTTCTAGAAGATCCGCATAATTTCCCCCTGAAGCTGGTGAATGAGATAAAACTCCATAGATAGTTTTTGAAGTGTTTTCAGCTCACGCAATATAGAAATAAAGTTTGCCAAACCACCTTCTGGGTATGAACTATTTTGAGATCCATAAAATCCGATTACTTTTTTAAATAAAAAAATCTAACAAACGATTATCGGACACTCTAACAAATAATTGGTTTCTCTTATACCGTTTGTGCTACATGAACTTTCCAAAAATTAACCTCTTATAAGAGATTGTTAGGCTACTCTTATGGCTTCCTATTATCCTATATAGTACAGAAGTTCGACATTATTATAAGTATCATGGGATACACATATACAGCCAATAGACACAAAATAATAAAAATATTAGATCATTCACAATGGGAGTCTCTAATTAGAGATTCATCCGTGGAATTTTTCACATCTAAAAAAAAAACTCTTAATATTTTAATATTTTTATTTTATATTATTTGAGAAATTTACTAAAATACTTGAAATATTAAGAGATTTATTTTAAATGCACATGTTCTTACATACAAAAAAATCGTAGGACAATTTTGTAATGAATCATGACCTAACGCTTAACGCACACACGCTTGAAGACTCTTGCATATATATATATTTACTGATTTACACATACACATGTAATGATGTGGTCGTGAAGACCTTAGCACAAATATGCTGTGTAGTCACAGATTCACGTGTAAAAGGACAACTTCTGGTTATATACATGTAATCCTTATTCATATATATATATAGGTATAAAGTATATATATATATATATATACTTTATACCTATATATATATGACCACTATACTCAACTGGTTATTAAAGATGTAACGCGGGACTTCTGAACTATAAATAGTTTTTAACCTATGAAAAACTGTTCGGCCGATTTTATGAGTTTCAAAATATCAACACAAATCAATGCATATGCGTTTCACCCCATATAATGCATGTTGTAACCAAATATATATATATATATATATATGTATATATATATATCCAATTCCAATTTTTGTAAATAATACTCCCTCCGTTTCAAAATATAAGATGTTTTAGCTAATATCACGCAAATTAAGAAGTTGTTTTTATTTATTTTTAAATATCATTTACTACATAAAATAAAAACAATTTATCTAATTTTAAAAAAACCGTAAAATACTATTGGTCACACAAGATTCAATAAAGTAGAAAGTTACCTAGAAAGATGAAAACATCTATATTTTGAAATAAGAAATACACCTCAAAACATCTTATATTTTGAAACGGAAGGAGTATAAAAATAAGGTATAATGCATATAAAATATTAAAGTACCAGAAGTATAATTGGTAAAATATCCACATGTTGACATCCCTAGACCATGATCTACCTTCTATAAGTCTATATTGTTGTTTTTTTTTTAATTTATTTATAGTTTTCTCCACTTATTTTAAAAATTACAATCAATTTTAATGTTGTTTATAAATAAATATAAAATGTCAAATTTTTCTTTATTGTTTATTAGATTTTAAAATTTTTAGAATTTTTTTTTGACCGAGTAAAAATAATTTTTGGGTCCACCACTGTCCATAGTTGGTGATGTGTCGAGATGGTGTCAATGTTCGTTAATCTTTTAACTAGATTTAATGTTTAAAATTGGGAATATTACCGTGGATGCCATATTTTTGCTTTGCCTTTTGTTTATGCCACTTCATGGACCAGATTTTAAATCTACCCTTTAGTTGGGACATGACTATGTTGAAGAAGACCAAACTACCCCTAAAAGTATCTTTGACGCGAGAAATACTCAAAAACTTGGGGAAATGCATCTTGCAATTAATGAAGTGAATAGATGTGGCGTAAAGTAAAGTTACAAGGCACAAAATATTTGTTTCCAACGTAGGAAATTCTCTAGTTTTCTGAGAAAGGAAAAAATTCCTACACACAGGGACAAAATCCACAAGGGTAAGATGTTGAATTTATGGTAGTGGTTGGGTTTATGGTTAATGTGAAATGTCGGAGAAGGGGACACAAATGGGGCATTTAATGTGTTAGATAAGTATTTATAGTCGAAGGAGAAGCTGAATTTTTACTTGTTTTCCAGGTCTTGGAACACAAATTGCCATAGAGGAGTTGGTCTTGGTGATAGTTGGCGAGTGGGAATGCAGTGAATTAGGAAGATGGCGCTTCTGGGTAAGCCGAGACGAAATGGCGAGGTTTGTCGCCTTGACTAAACATACTAGTTACGAAAATTTGGTTTCTAATGTCGTCGATGCATTTCACATAAAAGACCAAACCAGAGCGTCTATTAGTTTTATGTATGAACCGGAGATGACTGTTTTCACTCAAGCGAAGATGCCGCCGGTTTTGATTAGTTGTGATGTTGGACTCCGTCAATTAGATAAGAAAACTAGGAATGAGGGAAAAGGTTTGAACTTGCTGTTGACGTTGGAAAGTGTTGCCACCGAAGCTAAAGGTCTCCAAGTTCGGGACCATCTCAACTACTTCAATGGATGCTCTAACCGGCTGATATCCACAACACATAATGCCTTCGACTATAACTACAAGAGCGAGTCGCAATCTCCTCCACCCCGGCATCTTTCTGTCCACTGGTTTTCTTTGGTCTCGTTTCAACCAGTTGACTATTTTACGGATGCTCGTGGCATGCTTCGAGCCAATTAACGTATCTCAATACCGGTTTTGTCCTTCTAGAGGTGTTTGCATCTCTCTTATTGCAGCGACAGAAGGGAAATGACTGCAGGGTAGACCAATAACTATGGCACAAAGAATGTTATGCAACAATTTTCCGGATAAAGAGCATTTCCGGACAGGAAGATGAGACAAACTTCCAAAAGGAGACTCCATTAGCTTTCCAAACTCGGAGGTACCTTATAGTGAGGGGAGAATATCAAGCATATATTCTGGTTTGGAATATGAGTTAATGCGTCTATCAGGTGGGTACCGATTGGTTACAAAAATCCTAGGAGGAAGATTCCCACTGTCGCCACCACCACTGCCTCCACCCCCCCCCCTGCCTGGAACC
>VBRH01000215.1:0-11098 GCA_014578085.1 Cardamine resedifolia | reverse complement strand
AAATAAAAACAATTTACCTAATTTTGAAAAAAACGTAAAATACTATTGGTCACACAAAATTCAATAAAGTAAAAAGTTACCTAGAAAGATGAAAACATCTTATATTTTGAAACAAGAAATACACCTCAAAACATCTTATATTTTGAAACGGAAGGAGTATGAAGGATCACCATTTCTGTAAGGACTAAGATCCAATGTAATTTAAACCATTTCTGTAAGGACTAAGATCCAATGTAATTTAAATTTTAGATTATTACAAAACTAGATCAGAGTGTATATATATATACTTGATACCGGCACCATCACAAAATAATACTCTCTCCGTAACTCCGTTTCATAATATAAAATGTTTTAGAGATTTTTTGTGTTTCAAAATATAAGATGTTATCACATTTCTATGTAATATTTTACTTTATTAAATATTATGTGACCAATAGTAGCTTGGATTTTTTTTTTATTGGCTAAATTATTTTTGTGTATATATAAAATAAAAAATTTTAGAATAAAAATAATTTCTTAAGATGCGTGCTTTTATCCAAAATATTTTATATTATGAAACTGATGGAGTACTAATTATGAAAACCTATCATTGTATTTTCACTAATATTTTTGCATATAAATACAGGATAAAGGTAAAAAACATGCATATCTGAATTATTAATTATGAAAATTGAGAAAAAATTGATTGTCTATTTAATTGTTTTCTATTTTATAGGAGTTCGATACACTTCGTGATTATGCTGATTTATTTTTGGTTAGACAATTTTTTTTATAATACTGTATTAAAGCCAAATTAAGTAACTAACTGATTTAGGTTTAAACGAGCCATGCTTGTCAAGATGAAAATGATTTTATCTTTTTCAAAGGCCTTTTGAACATGAACACTGACTTTAATTTAAAGGTAATGATTATAGGTTTCTTCCAACAACGGTTTCTTATCATATATTTTTTCACCATAAAATTACGACAATATATGGACCAACAGTTAAGCACATACTCGCTAAAGGGCATGGTCTCGTGACAATATTATATTATTGATACAAAAAAAATGTATTTTGTTATATAGTATTGGATACCGTGAAAATTATCAGGTTATGTCCATAGTCATTAGAAACTACTATTATTATTGCTGCTTTTGATATGATGTTTATCGCTTTTTAGTATTTACAGTGTATAAAAAATGGCTTCATGATATACCTTTCGTATACTTTGTTCATTCTTTTCCTAAGTGTTTTTATTTTATTTTATATTGTTAAGTCTTCTAGGTAAGTTAGTTAAATCTAGTACCCTGTCGAGCCAAACTAATAAATAGTATGCTTGAAACACCCAACATAGCAAATCAAAAATAGTAAAATTTCTCATATGCATAATTATAATTAATACGTATCCATAAATAAATTTACATTTCTTTAAACATAAAATGAAATTCAAAAGAAAAATATCAAAATGAAAATTTTATAAAGATAGTATTTGTTATATTAATTAATTTCGGACCGGAAAATTTTAGACTAGCAAATCAATAATCATGTAAAATAAATTTAAGTAGATTGAAGCGAATAAAATTATGTAAATTGTTAAAATGTCTTTTCAATAGGATCTATGTAAAAAAAGTTTTCGAGAAAAGAATTATAGCGATGTTGTGTTTCAAGTTTCAACAAGAAAAAAAAACAGAAAAGAATCATGTATTTAAATCAATCAAGTACTGATAAAATAGAAGTATTATTGGAAACAAACAAGAAGAGGAGTAAATTCAAAGACAAAATGATTTGAAATTCTTGGAGAAGGAAAAAGATGAAGACAGCGTGGAGAAAGAGCCCAGAATGTTGAACGTCGTGTGGGCTTCACTCTGCACCACCACCACACCCAAAACCCTAGTTTATACCCTATCCTATTTTTCTTATTTTTACTACAATTTATACCAAAAATGAATCCTATTTCTTAGCATATGTTTATTCATTATTATAGAAAGTTCCGGATTTTTTTACCTAAAATAATTTCAGATCTAAGATCAGTTTTGATAATACTTGTGCGGGTCCACAACGTAAAACTATTCCTCACTTAAAATTTTGATTTAGCACTTTAACGACATCCTATTATATACTTTTGCCATTTTCATTTTGATTGAAAATAAATACTTTAACATTTTGTTAATAAGTTTGATGATTTATCGAGTGTATTTTTGATAAATAGCATGTTATTTTATCAGATAATTAACGGACACAATTCACCAACGGATATATATATATATATATATATATATGTTTAAAGAAATAAAGTTTAGCTACAAGTCTCGTCAACATAATACTTGTGCATATCATTTAGCTAGATAATATATTATGTTTGTAAATCAACATATATAGTATAATTTCTGTCCAAATTTTTTGTTGTCTTCTGTAATTCGTGACATTTACAATGACCATTAATAAAAGTGTTTAGAATGAAAAAATAAATTAACACGCAAAAAAATATACTCTACTTGTTTTACCTTCGAACTTTTTGTTTTTACAAATAAAAATATCCTCCATATAGTCATTTCATCAATTCACCCTTCAAAGAAAAGTTTTATTACTAATTCGATTGAGCTTTTGAATTTTAGGCGATTTTGAGTTTTCATCGATCTTATAATAAGATTGAATAATTCTAATATTTGAATATTTGTTCGTATGATTATATCAAATAATAAAATATAATCACAGATATTCGTTGGATATGTAGGAAAGAATAGATCAAATAAAGAGAATCTCTTCAGTGCACTTAAGACAAATCTATAACATAGAAAATCTTGATTAGATTAGATTAGATAAAAGAAGGAAAGAAAAAAAATGAAAGTGGGTTTGGCTATAAGAAACGAGTGGGATTATTAATGATTAAAAGTAAAAGTCTTTTTGGTCTCTGGTCGGTCGACAATCCGTGTGTCCTGTGGTCAGTGTTTGTTTTTTATTCTTTTAGTTTAATTTTCGAGTTTTTATATTATTATGCTTTCCACTGAAAAAAAAAACATTAAGCAGCCAAATGAAATTCTTTTAACGCGTTGTTTCAGAACCTGATGAAAACAATCATCATGACCTCTTCCATCTTCTCCTTTTAATGCATGTCAAATTATATTTGATTATATAAATCAGCTTTAATCTTCTCTTCTTTGTCGTTGTGGCATACCTTGAAATTTTCAGAAATTATTTGTATTGTGTATGTATTAAGTTTTTCTTTTGATAAACATTTAACTATCAAGTTATTAACTTGATACTAGGAATATACTCAAAGTGGAATATCCTAAAAAAAACATTATTCGTAATCTGTTTATATATAACTAACTTTCTGACCCGCTTCAGTTTACACAAAAGTATAATATCGTTCGGATATGCAATTTCTTTTTCCAAAATATGTCGAATATGTCTCATTTCCTACGAAAAGAAAAAAGAAAACTGAAAAAACATAATATCTATAAAAATAATATTTAACACACAAAAGAAAAGTCAATAAAATATAATCACTTATTCCACACACAAAAATTAACGAAATTGTTTTGTTGAAGTGGTGTTTTTTTTTTTGTATTAAATAAGAAATTAAAACATTTAACTTAAAACTCAAGTATTAACGTTTTATATGTTCTTATTAATTTAACATTTTGAAGTATACTTCTATTATGTAGTATATTTTTCTTCATTTGTATTACTCTATGTATATTATGTACACAAAACATGCAAATTATATAAACTTTATAAATTTATGATATAATATTGTGAAATGACCCACCCTTTGATTTTCTAAATGTTCCAACATATTAGTTATACTAATTTGTTTTTAACAATTTGACATCGACTTTTATTTTCAAAATTAGCATCTGAGAGTATTTTCTTTTAGACTTCATTATGTTGGGTTCTGATCATGCTGATGTGCACAAAATACTAAAAGTAAACATGATTGTGTCTATTTGACCATTCTAACTTCTAACGGAGAATAAAGTTTTGTTTTTGATAAAAACTGCTAAGGAAGTTGTTTAAAAAAGGAAAAAAAAGAACAAATTTAATGACATTTTTTTCTATAAAACGCATTATCGATTTTCTACAAGTTTGTAGTCAATGCCACATGAGAAATTCTTCTACTAATGTCTGGTATATATTATCGACCACATTTGGTAGATCTTAATGTTTTGTACACACTGTATTTAATTTGTACGGAAATAACTATAACATATTTTGACAGTTTTTTTCTAGCACTTAGCAGGAAGGTAGTGACGTGGTATTCCACATTTTCAAATGGCGAAAACTTTTCTCCCAAACACAATTAAATTAAGTGGAAAAAGGAACAAAAATTCCTCTATTAACAAGTAGAAGTACACACACATTCGTTAACATTAAATCGATATTATTATAAAACATAAATTATTAATAAACGTTCATAGGAAGCCAAATCCATCAGAGAAATCCACAAGATGATGACAGCACCCCAGTTAGAAGTCGTAAAAGAAAAGTAAAGAAGATGTGCAGCACTTGCAGATTCATTTCTTTTGTTAAATATTCATTGTAAATATATCTCCGTGGTCCCAAACAGTTTATTTTGTAAATACAAATTTAATGGATAACATTTAAATAAAATAAACTGAAAGCATATGAAAATTAATGTAATTTCATAAACAGAAAAACTACTAATTTAAGTATTTAACTACAACATTTAAAAATTGACAAAAAAAAAGGTTCCATTAACAGTACAGATAGTTGAAAATAAAACTGCGGCCACGTAATCCTTATACTATTCTGCCAGTAAATGGAATTGAAACATTATAAATCATAACATTATATAAACGCATATTTCTCACAAAACATTTGTTCTCAATGTGTAAAACTGTATAAAGATAATGGCGGTCTGATTGTACAAACCGATGGAAAAGGTTTTTTTTTTTTCATAAATGAATTATTTCTTTGGAGATAAATCTTTAATACTAAAATATTACATAACTTTTTTCTTTAAAATATAAGGGCACATTATATAGCACTATATATATGTGTATCCATTATCAGATGGGATGTTTGTGACCTTTTGTCTCTTCTTATCTAATTCTCTTTTCTTTCTTATTCCAAAAACAAAACAAAAACCAAAAATGTATGCAATGAAAGAAGAAGACTGTCTTCAAACGTTTCACAACTTACAAGACTATCAAGACCAGTTTCTTCTTCATCACCATCCTCAAATCCTCCCTTGGTCATCTTTACCTTCTTTTGACCCGACCCATTTCCCTTCGAATCCGACCCGTTATCCTGACCCGGTACACTACTTCAACAGACGAGCTTCTTCCTCATCTCCCTCCTTTGACTACAACGAGGGTTTCGTCTCTCCTCCTCCCTCCATGGATCATCAGAACCATTTAAGGATTTTGTCCGAAGCTCTTGGACCCATCATGCGTCGTGGCTCGTCTTTTGGGTTCGATGGTGAGATCATGGGGAAATTGAGTGCACAAGAAGTCATGGATGCTAAGGCTTTAGCTGCTTCAAAGAGTCATAGTGAAGCTGAGAGAAGAAGGCGAGAGAGAATCAACACTCATCTTGCTAAGTTGCGAAGTATTTTACCAAACACAACCAAAGTAAGTTGTTGTAAATTAATACTCTTTCCCTTTCATTGTTGTTTGATGTTTTGAAATTTAATTAATTAATGTTTGTTTTTAGATAAATCCATGGAAACAGAATTAATAACTTAAAAGCTGATTAATGATACTTCAAATTTATCTTTATTAAGTTTTCATAGATCATATATGTGGTATTTATGGTTTTTTTTTTTCATTTTCATTTATGTTGTTTTAATCTTTGCAAAACATAAATTAAAGTAATCATACTTCTAAATTTATCTTTATTCAATTATTATGATATTATCGTTTAATAGTTGTGATTTTCCATTTTTAAAAACAATAAATGCATCAAAATGATATTTTTGGTATGTAATCATAGTTCATAGTTGTGGTATTTTTGTAACTATTATCATTCTGATTAAATAATTATTATTCGATTTGTTTTTTTTATAGACGGACAAAGCTTCTTTGCTAGCAGAAGTGATCCAACACATGAAGGAATTAAAACGACAGACATCACTGATCACCGACACGTGTCAAGTCCCAACAGAGTCCGATGATCTGACCGTCGATTCGTCTTACAACGACGAAGAAGGAAACTTGGTGATAAGAGCTTCTTTTTGCTGCCAAGACAGGACTGACCTCATGCATGATGTCATCAATGCCCTAAAGTCTCTTCGTCTTCGGACTCTCAAAGCTGAGATCGCAACCGTAGGTGGTCGAGTCAAGAACATCTTGTTCTTGAGCCGAGAATACGATGAAGAAGATCATGATCAATATCGTAGAAACTTCGATGGTGATGACGTGGAAGGTTATGATGAAGAGAGGATGATGAATAATCGTGTGAGTTCGATAGAAGAAGCGTTAAAAGCGGTAATAGAGAAGTGTGTTCATAATAATGATGAAAGTAATGATAACAATAACTTGGAGAAATCATCTTCAGGGAGTATTAAGAGGCAAAGGACAAGTAAGATGGTGAATCGATGTTACAATTAGTTAAAATTAAATCAAGTCTTTAATTAATTAGGGTTAGTTAATTAGACTTGCAAAATGGGATTGATTACTATGGGTTGGTGGTATTGATATGTAGTATCTTTTTGGGAATTTTTTTTTTTTTGGTTTGGGTCTCTTCTTCTATGTTTTTAAATCTATGAAGAACCCTTTGTTTAGGGTTTTATAGTTATGGTTTTGGTTTATATATTTTATTATATATAATTAAGACATTTTATCGTCTTAATTAATATAGGAAATGTAAAGAGTTTGGGTTTGTATTAATGAAGGAGTGGAATGAAGAAGGTTTTTTTCTTATTGTTATTATGAACGTCTAGTGCATTAACCTTTTTGTGTATATGCAAGTATAGTATAATGCTACTTATCATTTATATTATTCTATTACGACTAATATAAGAGAACATTTCGTTTATCTATAATGACAGAAAATCTCTTTGTATCTCCATTGTTAAATTTCTGACAATCTTTAACAATTATGTCGAAACCAGTTTTTAAATGGTTTTTTGATAAAGGATCAGTTTTTAAATGTTGCATGGGAAAAAATCGTGTATGTCGCACTCTGTTCCATTTAACAATTACTTCGTTGCTAGTTTCTAATACATATACACTCGTCAAAACTCAATTTTTTTCTTCATATATATATTTATACCGATATACAATTAATGCGATATGTCCTAAATTAGGTTGAGGTAGAGAGTTATGTGATGGAAGATGTGTAAATTATAACAAATGAAATCGAGAGGAGTAAATCGAATCTTTTTCGTGGGAAGAGAAAACTTAGATCATTGTTCTATTTATAGAAATTATTTCGGGATCTCTTACAACACTGTCTCTTTCGCCGTTACTGACTTACGTTATTTATTATTATTACAGATACAGTTGCTTCCGCAAGCACATTACATTTGCTCTCGTCACCTGTGTATCTATAGGTTTTTACTTTAGTTCCATTTTTCTCCCAGTTTCAACATACATCCAAAAGAAATGGCTTTCTTTTGCCACCTAGATCAAATTACACGCTATTTTATATAACTATAGTTTGATTTTTGTTTTTTTTTCAGATTCGAAACAACAACTAAAATCTCAAAAAGTAATAATCATATTATAATCAAAATAACGTGTAATTTGTTGTTCTTCTAGAACAAGGCTACTACAAATTTTGACTTGCCTCAAACGATATAATTTCTATTAATTATATGTAGAAAAATATCGAAGGTATTAAATTATTAATCAGTACAAAATACCCAAAATCTAAAATGAAACTAAAATACCGAAAATATCTTCTTAAAATGAAAAGAAAAATAGCGTACGTTTAAGAAGGCCCAATGGTAAGGAGTTTTTTTCCTGGGCCTTATTCTCTGAAGAAACTAACTCATAGAACCCAATTGTAGCCCAATAAATCCAGTATCTCGTGTTTCTTGATGTGCTTTCTTTTTATAGAAAAGTTAAAAAAGATGGCCTATACAGGGATCGAACCTGTGACCTTCGCGTTATTAGCACGACGCTCTAACCAACCGAGCTAATAGGCCAGTTTGTTATTTAACTTCGTGTATTAAACTAATACTCTATTACAAAAGAGAGAAGGACACTACAACCTGGATTTCAAAATTGTGGCTTATGTTTGTAGTCGTGAGGGTTAGAAATTTGAAGAAAACCAAACTGACGATAAATTTTTGATATGAAGTAAGAACATTTCTATGTGATATCTTATTAATATATATAGATAAAATATATAGTAAGATGAGATAGTCATGTGCAATGTACATATTAGAAGACACACATATGAATGCACCTGGAGAGAAGTCCATAAGTGTTGAAGTAGAAGGAAGTCAATATATAATACAGTGGACCAATAATGTTTAGCCAACGTATAAAAGTATATCTCAAACAATGCACGAGGCCGAAGACAAAAAATGTATTCATATACAGCAGACCAAAAACACTTTAGCTAGTTGGAATTTGTGATTTTGTTGGAGAGATCATAAGAACCTCGGCCCGCAAAGATTGTATAAAAAATAGGGCAGGATTTTTTTGGTTAAAAAAAAAGAGCATTGGTATGAAAAATGAAATAGTGGAATCATTAGTGGAACAAAGTTTTAGTTACAAAAAGTGTAGAATGGAAAAAAAAAATAGATTCTTCATTAATTAGTCTTGAAAAATAACAAAACGATCGAATAGCATAAATTACGATTCCACCAAATTTTATGATTAGTAAAACTTACAGAATCGTTGAATCATTCTGTTAATTTGTTATTCTAATATATGCTACATCGTTTCTTATTTTGCGAATTACTCCATCTATTTCATGAAAAAATTGGTTAGAACTTTATTAGCAAGTTCATAAAAGATGTTAGAAATTACTAATTAGTCATAGGAACCTTTTTCATAGTTTGCAATAAATGTTTTCAAGAATCAAGATATCGAGTTCTTATATCCATTAACAATTAAAAAACAAAATCGAGTTCTTGAAACAAAACTAGAAATGGAAATTAGAAATAGTTGAAAAATATTACATAGGAATGTTTAGCTGGATTGGGTATGTGAAATAAACCATGGCTGAGCAACCGCACCATTTAATATGAAACTCCATAATGCGAATATCATCAATCAATAAATAAAAATTTGGACCCTGATGTGAGAAAGTGACAAGAGAACAGGAGGACGGTTGTAGCCACGACGGCGACGGTGGTAGGACCGCCGCACGTGGTAGAGCTCATCCTCTTGTCTTTTTGACTGTTTAGCTTCCTTTGTCTTTATCCGTCAAGATTTTCTTATTGTAGTTAGATTTTTTTTATTTTTTTCTTACTGCAGTACACATAGGTTTTTTTAAATGAAATTGGGCTTTCACTTATTTTAACTTTTCAAGGCTTTTTTACTCGGGAATCGGGTTAATATTCATATTCATTTTTCAACCATATACGTACATTCTTTATATTTAAGTGAAAATATTTTATCAGTTTTCTAGTATTTCTCAGTTTTATAAATAGTAGTACATCTAAAAATATGTGTCATTTAAGCTATGAAACTCTATCATTCATTCATAAATATATAAAACATGACAACCAAAACAAACAAAAAATTAAAGTATATAAACGGTTTAGGGTAGATGAGTACATAACACCAAGAATTCGTTAGGTGCTAGTTGGATGGCGGGGGAGGATCTAGCGTCTAATTAAATAATCAGAGATTAGACAAGAATTAATCGGAGATTTGTTTTAGAGCTATTTTAATGTTTTAAAAATATATTAATCTATTATAATTAAAATTTTATATAATTTGTTTTCAAAATTGCAGTAAACACATGAAAACATATTTTAAGATAGAATTTTGTGATTTTTATTAAATTTTTGAATATAAGTTATTATATAGTATCACAAACTTCCAATCTAAATATATGACTAACAAAAAAAATTAATTTATACTTACAATTTAAAAATTATCGGAATATATAAAATTAAGCGGAGAGTAATCAAATTAGAAAAAGTAATTGGATTAAGTGGAAAATAATGGAAGGACTCATTTATTTGAGGAATTAATCATTAATGGACATATATGGGCTGCGTAGTTTAAGTTGGCCGACAACAGAATTTCAATGAGACAATGATGCAGATTCAGTTTCTTGCCACCTGACACTTTGACCCCATTTTTCTTGCTTTCTTTATCAACAATCTATAATTTTCCTGAAAATAAATAAAAAATCATAATAGATTTAGTGTTCCAATATTAATAAACTTCATGCTATAAACTTATAATGAAGGTATTTTGTGGTTGAAGATAATGTAATACATTAACCGCAAAGCTCTCATTCAAAAACCTTGTATTTCAATCAATATTCTTGCTAATTTTAATTCAAAAGTTACAAATTTATCTGAGATAAAGAGATTAGCAAAGAATTTGAACATTGATGGCCTGTAATATGGCCCTATAAGTTTAAGGCGTGATTGGTGGTTAGTTCGCCAATCATGCCTCATATATGGTCATATGTTTAATTTATATCTCAATTATATTTCCGTACACATCTATATATAAACTAATTAAAATTTTGAATTTAGTATCTGAATTAACAAAATTGTGCGAATTTATACATTCGATCTAACACAGTTAAATTGAATTGATGTTAACTCTTAATGATGTGTCAATAACTTTCGATGACGTGGAATCCACTTAATAAATGATGGAAAAAAATGGGCAGGAAGAATCGAACACATGACCTTTAACATGAGCTTCAAACTCAATACGAGTTATGAAATGCAATTATTATTGGTATTATTAACACACAAATATATATAGCTTGAAAAATTGAATTTAGTCGGACTGAATCAAAATAATAGTACGATTGAATCAAAACAATGAATTTAGTCTATTTGCTGCTGCATTTTTTTTTAATTAATTAATTTTATTAAAATCAACCCTAACCAGGAATTGAGTAGAATTACAAAATTGGAGTTTGGTTACAAAAATACCGAAACAAACCGAATACACCCTAAGACAAACCAAACCCTAGCCGCCAACGAAGGGATAAGTCCTCAA
>VBRH01000214.1:26304-44778 GCA_014578085.1 Cardamine resedifolia | reverse complement strand
AAAAAAAAAAAAAAAACATTCCCCATGTGACTGACTACGTGAAATTAAACGATACAGACCACACGAATTTTTTTTATTAATAAAATGGTCTTTCTCTTGAAAAGGCGGACTTTAACGCAGCCGGACCGAACCAACCAGGTGGCTCCCGCGATTAAAAGTTAAAACTACCCACTGAGTTTTGTATTTTTGTCAAATCAGATCATACCAACCAGAAGCTTCCACGTAAGCACAACTATTTGCTCGGCGGACAAAAAATGAGGCCCTGTTATTTTAATGACGCACCATCATCAACTAACAAATCTCAATTTTTGGTTGACAACAGAAAACAAAAAAAAAAAAAAAATCTCAATTTCTGAAATCACTCAAGAAAATAGAAATCCCGTGCGTGCCTACTGGTCATTCAACACGTGTTTGTCCTAATATTCGCGATTTTTCCTCTCAGCCGAGCTATTTAAGCCGATCTCGATTACCACATCTATTTATCTGATCAATTATTTGTGTGTTTTATTTTCTGTGGAAAATAACTACTTACTACATTTTATGTTAAGCATGATGTGTAATGGTAATTTTATGTTAAGCATGATGCTCTTTTTTCTAGCGTCGTTGCATCATTCTACTATCTTGCTGTCATGATTAAAAAAAGATAGATTAGCTCATCGTTTTACAAATTTACAATTAAAATAACTTTTTAAAATAAATGAATATCATTCTTTTTTTTTTTGTCAAACAAATGAATATCACATATATACGACGATTATGATCATTTCTAATTGTTATCGATGAAAATATTAATTATGTAACACAGAAAATATTTTGGGATAAATCATATAATGTATTGATGTAAAACTAGTGTGAAAATGTTCGTCAAATGAAAACAAAAAGCGAAAATGTTTGACCATTGTCTAAGTTTCTGAAATCTTAATTGTAACTTCTTGGTGAGAGCATATCTAAGTTGGCCCAGAAGCAGAATTGAAAATTTGACCACTCCTCTGCCTCCATCTTCATGTTTTTTTTTTCCGTTACTTGTTTGACCGAAAGTGGGTTTAAGAAGCTGACGATTACGACAGTCAATCACTATTAATGGATGATTATCAAATGCTTAGATTGTGAGTAGTATAGTAAAAAAATATAAACCATAATAAGATATTAAATGTATGATTCAATTCCGTACGAGATCATATTGGGGATAATCTTAGAGTTTCTCAAATGATCATATATGTTCATTACTATTGTCAATTGTGGTATTAGGTTTACTTAACATGGCATCCAATAACAATTAATTTCCTTATAATAATGGTGAAATCTATCGTGGAATATCTTTCATTATATACTCAGCGATAGATTTTGCCTTTTTCTTTTAGGCCTTACGGGACCTTCTTAGCAAGAGTAACAGATTAAATTGTTTAATTAAAAGAAATAGTAACCCATAAAGTAATGAATATATTATCCGATGATTTGAGAAATTATGAGTACTTCATCGGAAAAAAAAATTATAATAAGAGTTGGTGACAATGTGTTGCACGGTTATTTCACTTGCGTTACAAAAAAAAATAAAGAATGAATCATACGGTTTAAAACATGATAATTTTGACATTTTTTCAAAAAAGTTTATTTTGACAATATTACTTTTCTAACAGTAACCACATAAAAGTAACAAGACTGAAGACTAGGTCACAATGTGCTGCACCATTAATAATTCATTGCGTTTATAGAACAAGAGTCGCAATGTTTAAAACATGAGAATTTTGCAAGATTTGACATCTTTTGGAAGTTTATTCGTGTTGGCATCGTTAACATCAGGAAAACAATGGGCCAGTGATCTTTTTGAAAACAATGAAAAATAGTCAAGTCTTTTTTTGTTTTTTACGTTCTGGCATTAAAAATCATATCACTTACAGTTTACCCAAATGATAACTATTTTGGACCTTTTTTATATATAATTGTAACTCAGTTTACGAGCATTATTTAGTTAACTCTCTTTCTTAATCCAATTTAGCCGTCGTACATGTCAACTAGTTTGACCATAATGATCGATTTGGACTTGGACAGAAACCAAGTGGATGCAGAATAAACCAGTCATGTAATTCGGCACACGGTAGGTCAATTTAAGTTTAAAGCCACGACCACTCAATTAGTTTGTTTAATTTTAACGTGTGTATAATTGGTCTTTCTTTAATTGTAGCCTATCTGATTTTGCTTGACCAAAAAAAGTCCTACATACTCTAATAAAAACATAATTTTGAAAGACTTAGAAGATATGGTTTAGTCCTTGATAAACTAAGAAGCTATTAGTGTTAAAATGTGAATTTAAACTAAAACAACGTTTATACAAACTTCAAAGCAACTCAATTAGATAAAACAAAAATTGAATAAGTTGGTGTAACAAAAAAATTATTTTTGCCTAGTGGTAATACAATGAACTTATATGAGATAAAGACCGTCTCGTGATAAGGATCATGTGGAGCTGCTACCTCTAATGGCAAACCACAATTGTAATAGTATGCTTGAAATCAGTTGGGAGTGATGACCGGATCGCTTTAATCTTGCCTCCAAAACATGCACTAATTCAGAACTCATACATCACCAATTGGCATTATAATAGTGTGAATCTTCTAATTTGGCGATCGGGTCAGCATTGAGGAGGCCATTGGATGACCGTATTCCACTCGATCGGTTCGTACGTATCAATATGTGGCTAACTTTCCAATAGCCCAATTTCACACTTGATTATATAAAATAGATGATTAATCACTTAATAGTTCATATACTTTAATCTTTCTTTCCAATTAAAGACAACGTAAGACATTTCATTAAAAATATCATTTTTAATTAATGAATAGTTTTAAAATGTTTATGGAGCATTACTTAATAAGAGACTAAATTAAAAAGATCAATATATTAATATATTTTCTTACATAGAGATATATACTAAAATATGGATGAAAACATAATTTATATTTTAAAGTAAAACATAGGAAACCAAAAATCTAATAGAAATTTTATAATTGGCATAGTGTAGTGGATTTACTATATAATAAATTGTTTATTAATGAAGAAATAATATTTTATACAGCGTATATGGAATTATATTCTTATATATGATGACTTAAGCTTGAAGTCAATATTGGATTTATACGGAGATAAGGAGCAAGAGTATATTTAGGAGAAAATCTAAATATACATATATAATTAGGAGTTATCTAATTATGTAATATTTCTTAATAGTTGTTAGGTAAAAAAATCGAGTTTGTAGCATAACTTGTGGGGTTTGAGAAAGATAGAAGAGAGCTTAAGTTTTGAGTAAGTTTCTTAAGCAATAAAAGAGAGTATTCTTAATCTTTGATTCTTTTTCATTCAATAATTGGTATCAGAGCTTGAAGATCATAAAGAACGTATGATTTTTTTTCTTGTGAGATATACAAAAGAAAGAAGGAACGATGACAAAGGATGAAGATGGTGCGATGTCGACGGGAAAAGTGAAGGAAGGAGGAGGACCTTCCTCAATTTAGTGTCATATGCTAAATTCAAGTAATTATACGGTGTGGGCTATGAGGATGAAGATTCTGCTCAAGGTGAATAAAGCATGGGAAATCACAGAGACGGGAAAGACGATGGTGATAAGAACGACATGGCTATAGCCTTACTGTTCCAGTCAATTCCCGAGGCTCTTATCTTGCAAGTCGGAGAGCTAGACACAACAAAGGAAGTATGGGATGCCATAAAAGCTAGACATGTCGGAGCAGACATAGTAAAAGAAGGTAGGTTGCAAACATTGATGGCTCAGTTCGATCGACTCAAGATGAAAGATGCTGAAAAAATCGATGACTTTGTTGGAAAATTGTCAGAGATATCCTCAAAATCAGCTGCGTTGGGAGAAGAGATCGAAGAAGCAAAACTGGTCAAGAAGTTCCTCAAGTGTCTTCCTCGGAAAAAATATATACACATAGTTGCTTCTCTTGAGCAGGTGCTGGATTTGAACAACACAAGTTTTGAAGATATTGTGGGACGCTTAAAATCTTATGAAGAACGTGTTGCCGAGGAAGAAGAAGAACAAGAAGATCAAAGCAAATTAATGTTTGCAAATATGGAATCTCAATCTAATCGTGATTTCAATGGTGAATTCAAAAACAGAGGACGTGGAGGATGTTTTTCCAATAGAGGTCGAGGTCGAGGACGTTATAATGGAGCAAGAGACTCATCACGATTTAATGGAACAAGAGATTCATCAAAAATAGTCTGTTATCGATTCGACAAACTGGGCCATTATGCTTCTAATTGTCCTGATCGCCTACTAAAATTGCAAGCACAAGAGAATGAAAATAATGGTACTAAAGATGCAGATGAGCTCATGCTAAACGAGGTAGTGTACTTGAATGAAGAGAAGGTCGTGCCAAGCAATTATGAAACAAACACCGGTGAAGATAATTTTTGGTACTAGTAACAACGGTGCTAGTAACCACATGAGTGGAGATCAAAGGTATTTTGCACACATTGATGAATCCATTACTGGGAAAGTGTGTTTTGGAGATGATTCCCGCATAGATATAAAAGGGAAGGGATCGATTGAGTTCGTTGACAGAAACGGTGAGGCAAGGACAATGACCGAGGTTTATTTTATTCCGGATTTAAAAAGCATTATTATTAGTCTTGGGCATGCCACTAAATCGGGATGTGATGTGAGAATGAAAGAAGATTTTTTGACAATGCATGTTCGTGATGGAAAGTTACTCGTCAAAGCAATCAGATCAAAGAATCATTTGTACAAGGTTCGTATGGGACTTAGAGAACATGTGTATCTGAACTTAACACAAACAAACGATTCAAGCATATGGCATACACGTTTGGGACACATAAATTTGGAGACGATAAAATCCATGCAGCAAAGAGAGCTTGTTATTGGAGTTCCACATGTTAAGTTTGAGAAAATGATTTGTGATTCTTGTCTACTTGGAAAACAAACAAGACAAGTGTTTCCACAAGCCACTTCGTATCGAGCTACAAAAGCACTTGAGCTCATTCACGGCGATCTCTGCGGTCCTATAACCCCAAGTACAACTGCTGGAAATCGATATGTCTTCGTCCTCATAGATGATCACTCGAGGTATATGTGGACAATATTGCTTAAAGAGAAAAGTGAGGCATTTAATAAATTCAAAAGGTTTAAGAGCTTGGTCGAGCAAGAACTAGGGGTGAGAATTCAAACTTTCAGAACAGATCGTGGAGGAGAGTTTATGCCACAAGAATTCAACTCGTTTTGTGATAGCTCAGGGATCAAAAGGCATCTTACAGCTCCTTATACGCCACAACAGAATGATGTTGTTGAAGGAAGAAATCGGACCCCATTGGAGATGACTCGAAGCATCCTAAAGCACATGTTGGTTCCAAATTATTTATGGGGGAAGCTATAAGACATTCCACATACCTTTTGAATCGAATAGCTACGAGAGCTCTGAAGGATAGAACTCCATACGAAGTTCTACGATCGAAGAAGCCAAATATCAACCACCTCCGGATTTTTTGTTGCATCGGATACGCAAAAATTGAGACACCACACTTGAAGAAACTTGATGACAGATCAAGGAAACTAGTATACTTGGGTACAGAATCGGAATCAAAGGCGTATCGTTTGCTTGATCCACAACCCCAGAAAATCATAGTAAGTCGAGATGTGGTGTTTGATGAAACAAAAGGATAGAGTTGGAGTCAATAGAAATCAGATCGAATTAGTGTTGGAAGTTTCACAATTGCTTTTGGAGAATTTGGGAATCATGGAGTTCCTGTAGAGTCCGATCAGAGTAGCGCAGAAACAGAACAACCCAATGAAAGTCAAAGATCGGGTGCAGAACGGGTCATGGTGAAAACAGAGAGTGATGATCAACGACTTGAAAATAATGGAGGATCAGAGGAGAATAATGATCCCCAAGAAAGTGAAGCAGAAAGTGAAGAAGAGGATGATGATGACGATGGTCAACTTGTGTTAAGAAGAACAACACGAGTAAGTAAAAAACCAAATTATCTTGAGGACTATGTTTTATTAGCTGAAGAGGAAGGATAATGATTGCTTATGAGTTTAAATGAGGAACCTATAGATTTCGATGAAGCAAGGGAATCAAAGTATTGGATACTTGCCTATGAAGACGAAATAAACTCGATCGAGAAGAATTTCACCTGGAATCTTGTAGATCTTCCTCATGGGGCAAAACCAATAGGGCTAAAGTGGGTGTTTAAGCTTAAGAGGAATTCTGATGGTAGTGTTAACAAGCATAAAGCCAGACTCGTGGCCAAGGGATACGTTCAAAGACATGGAATTGATTTCGACGAAGTATTTGCTCCGGTATCTTGTATTGAAACCATTCGTCTTCTCATCAATCTAACAGCATCAAATGGATGGGAGATACATCATCTCGATGTCTGACAGCGTTTCTGCATGGGAAGCTGAAGGAAATAGTTGATGTCACACAACCAGAAGGATTTGTAGTGAAGGGGAGCGAAGAGAAAGTTTATAAACTCAACAAGGCCTTATATGGTTTAAAGCAAGCTCCCAGAGCATGGAATGATAAATTGAATCAGATTTTAAGAGAACTTCAGTTCAAAAGATGCTCTAAAGAACCATCAGTTTATCGAAAGGAGGTAAATCAAGAGATTCTTCTTATTGCAGTATATGTCGATGGTTTGTTTGTGTCTGGAACGAATGTGAAAGTCATTCTAGAGTTCAAGAAGGAGATGGCTTCTAAGTTTGAAATGAGTGATCTCAGAAGGTTAACCTATTATCTTGGGATTGAAGTATGTCAAACTAATGAGGGTATAACATTCAATCAGAGACGTTATGCCCAAAAGATCTTAGAAGAAGCTGGTATGGGAGAGTGTAACTCGGTGCATACACCGATGGAAGCTGGTTTAAAACTTTCAAGGTCGATTGAAGAAAATGACATCGATGCTACGAGCTACAGGAGGAATGTTGGATGTCTTAGATACTTGCTTTACACAAGGCCATATTTATCCTATTGTGTAGGCGTACTGAATCGTTACATGCAGAATCCGAAGGAATCTCATGGAACAGCAATGAAGCAATGCTTGAGATATTTACGAGGAACTATCAATCTAGGGCTGGTATTTGAACGATCAAACTCAAAGGCAACGAGACTGGTTGGTTACAGTGATAGTAGTCACAATGTCGATCCCGATGATGGTAAAAGCACGACATGGCACATTTTCTATCTTAGTGAAAGTCCAATTTCTTGGTGTTCACATAAACAAGATACAGTGGCGTTGTCTTCATGTGAAGCTGAGTTTATGGCAGGAACTGAAGCAGCGAGACAAGCAATTTGGCTTCATGATTTGCTTAAACTTGAAGAAGTCACCGGGTCACCATGTGAGAAGTTGTTATCATGATTGATAACCAGTCAACAATTGCCCTTACAAAGAATCCAATGTTTCATGGCGAAGCAAGCACATACACACAAGGATACACACAAGGTATCACTTCATAAGGAAATACGTCGAGAAAGGTCAAATAGAAGTCAAGCATGTTCCTGGGAACGAGCAAAAGACAGACATTCTAACAAAGGCTCTTGGAAAAATCAAGTTCAAGGAAATGAGGGATCTTATTGGTATGAAGGATTTGGTTCGAAAATGATTTCAAGCTTAGGAAAGAAAATGTTGATTTAAGCTTGAAATTAACATTGGATTTCTACGGAGATAAGGAGCAAGAGTATATTTAGAAGAAAATCTAAATATACATATATAATTAGAAGTTATCTAATTATGTAATATTTTCTAATAGTTGTTAGGTAAAATAATCGAGTCTCTTCTTTCTCGATATAAGAAGATGCTACATTGTAACATATCTTGTGGGATTTGAAAAAGATAGAAGAGAGCTTAACTTTTGCGTAAGTTTCATAAGCAATAATTGATTTTTTTTCATTCAAT
This sequence comes from Cardamine resedifolia, assembly GCA_014578085.1. Taxonomy (NCBI): domain Eukaryota; kingdom Viridiplantae; phylum Streptophyta; class Magnoliopsida; order Brassicales; family Brassicaceae; genus Cardamine; species Cardamine resedifolia. The sequence continues at coordinate 36,849 of VBRH01000214.1, read as the reverse complement.
AATATATACAGAAACCGTATCTTGAAAGGATAGTTTTTGCCGTAAAAATACTATATATATATATATATGGAAGCCGTTGATAACTTGAAGCCAAGCCGAGCCGATAAGCTACTTGTCCTATACACTTGTCTTTCTTCGAAAGATCAAAGACTCTTTGCATCTAGTGTGTGATGTGTAACGGCCTCTGCTCTTTCTCTCTATATATATCGTCTTCCTCATTTCTCATTCCTTTGTGTATCTCTCTACCTATCTCTGAGCTTGAGAACCCAACGAAACAACAAGAAGCAGAGAAGACAGTGAACAAAGAAAAGAAATCGTAACTCGTTCATCTGTTTCTTTTTTAACTCCGGCTATGAGGATTCTACGTGCGACCGAGATGTTATCGGCGGAGCTGAAGGAGTTTATGTGCGCCGCTGTGCAGAGGAGGAGAGACGAAGACGGATTTGGAGGCTCTGGTGGTGGTAAATCAAGAAATGCGATAGATCTGGATTCCGACGCCGGAAACAGATTGGTTTGTGTAACTGGCGGCGTTTCTTACCTTGGTCGCGCCATTGTTAAGCGTCTTCTTGTTCATGGATACTCAGTAAGAATCGTCGTTGATTGTCAAGGTAATTTTTAAATTATTGGAAATATAATCGCTATGTTGATTCAGTTTCCTTTGGTAGATTAGAAAAATGCGTTTTAGTTTAAGGATTGATCATGCTTTTTTTCTTTCCTAATTCTAGATTAACTTTGCTGATTAACGGTGAAATCCAAAAATTAATACATAATATTGGAGTTACTAATCTGAGTTTGATTCTTTTTTTTTATATTTTTTTGCAAATTTGAGGCTTTAAGTATGATTTTAATTTTTACTCTACTTTGAAAATGCAGAGGACAAAGAGAAAGTGAGTGAGATGGAAGCTAACGCAGAAACAGCGTCGTTTAGCAATAGGATTACGTCAGTAGTTTCTCGATTAACAGAGATAGAGAGTTTGATTAAAGCATTTGATGGTTGTGGTGGCGTTTTCCACACCACCGCATTTGTGGATCCTGCTGGGATCTCTGGATATTCGGTACGTTTCAACTTCATCTACCTTCTATTACTACAATGTATATGTGTACAGTGGAGACACGTATCTATATTCTATACTCATGAATTAGTAGTTATGTACGATGACACCACATTTAATGCGCAGGACCAGTCACATTCATATTTTAACTCTTCGAAACATTTCCATTTCACGGGAAATTGCATTAACACATGGAATAATGAATATTAATTTGTATTATTTTTTTGCATGATTTCACATAACAGTTTAGTTTAAAAACACATCTTAATAAGAATATGAGAATGTATATATTATAGAATTCATCGATGTTTCAAATCGTTTTGTTTCTAGAACACCTTTTAGTGGCTTTGCTTTTTCGTTAGTAAAGTTGTTATGAGTTGAGGCTGGTACTTAGTAAGTACCTTAGTTTTCTGGTTGTTTGTTGGATTTAAGTACATATTTTCAACCACAAAATTCAATGCCCTTTGGTACTTTGCTTTCTCATACTTATATTTTTTTGTATATCTTTGTGTCCCCTTGCTTGGTTCTGTTTATGAAACAAAAATTCAACGTCAATCAAATGACATTGAAAGAGTTGATAGCTCTTTGCTACCAAAAAAATAAATAGAGTTGATAGCTATTGCATTGTGAAATTTCAACGCTTCTCTTTTGAATAGATTGATGAAAAGATTTATTTGAGATTTCAGTGATTTCTCTGTTTGTTGTGGACATTGACAATATTCATCTCTACCACCTGTAAAGTCATATAGTACTTAATTAGAATTATGAAATTTTGACCACTTCTAGATTTGAGAGTAACTGTGAACTTACATAGAAAGATTGTTTTACCTACTGACAGGGATAGCTATCTTTAAAAGGGTTTGTGATTGGTACCGATACCCTTATATGGGCCTCTATTAATTGTAACGTGTACGTACCGTAAACATACACTCATGTCATCATGAGATCAATAACCAAAAAAAACTAAACTGGACCTACAAATTTGTGTAAATGTACTACCGAAGAGTTCCTTTAAAAAAAAAAATCTTATTCAATTTGTCTTAGTGACTCGTTCTAACTAAATTTATCTTATGGTTTAAGAAGCATAACCCATTTTCATCAATAATTTAATTTTGTTGCAGAAATCAATGGCCGAATTAGAAGCAAAAGTGAGCGAGAATGTAATAGAAGCGTGTACGAGAACAGGGTCAGTGAGAAAATGCGTCTTCACATCATCTCTCTTAGCCTGCGCTTGGCAATACAATTCCTTTAATAATCTTGATCACTTTGTTATCAACGAAGAAAGCTGGAGCGATGAACAGCTCTGCATTGATAATAAGGTAAATAAATATATAGAAGATCAAATTTTAATGTGTTCATGTTAGCTGTAGAGTCGAACATTATAAAAGTTCATAATTAACACCTTTTGATGCTTAATTCAATTTCCACAGCTTTGGTATGCACTTGGAAAGCTGAAAGCAGAGAAAGCTGCGTGGAGAATCGCAGAAGCAAAAGGATTAAAGCTTGCAACTATATGTCCTGCTCTTATAACTGGTCCTGACTTCTTCAACCGTAACTCCACTTCAACCTTGGCTTATCTCAAAGGTAAATTTATACGAACCTTAATACCTTATAATATGAATCCAAACTTGAGTAGCCGTCCAAGAATAATGTTATTATATTTAAATAGCTGCAAACAAATAGTATTTATCATGTGTACGTAGTTCACGGGTGGTCCATTCCATAGAGAGACAAAAGACAGCTAATAAGTTGACTTTTTTTTTTAACTTATTAACAATTGTTTGCAACATTACAGGAGCAAAAGAGATGTATAGCAACGGGTTATTAGCGACAATGGATGTGAACAGGTTGGCTAAAGCTCACGTTTGTTTATGGGAAGGTTTGGGTAATAAAACTGCCTTTGGTAGATACATTTGTTTCGACACAATTCTTTCTAGAGATGGTGCTGAAAATCTTGCTAAAGATATTGGTGTTCAAATCGAGAAGATTTGTGGTAGCAGCAGCGATTCAGACGCAAACGTAGAACAAGAAACAGAAGCTTCTTCTCATAATTTACAATTATCTGATAAAAAGTTATTAGATCTTATGTCAAGAACTCTACGAAGTTGCTATCATGAGAGTTAGCTAGAGGCGACAAAAACTAAAAGGAGCAGTTTTAAGCGATTGATGTGATGTTTGCTCTTATTCTTTTCTTCTTTTTAATATTATGCTTTATTAGCTATTCATTTTTCTTATACTTTAAAAAATCATTATTATTGTACGAAATGTGTTGTTTTTTTGTGTGGAGGGAGGTTGTTGTAAAGGGCGGTAGAGTTGGTGGTATTCCGTTGAAAGTTTATAAATAAATTGAAAATTTTAAGTATTTTTTTTCTTTATTGGATAACCAACAATAAGTAAAAACACAAGCAAATAAAGCCAATTTCAACAATACGTAGATTTGGTTATAGCCGGTGCGAAATGATGATTAATGAGAATCATTTTGCAATTCTGCATTTTCTATTTCAAATACTCCACATAGTTTTGATTTTTATACTCGAAAATAAAGAGTTATATACTTCCTGATAATTCAACATTTAAAAGATTTAATAATGATCTCATCCAACACGCAACCGGTATATCCAACAAGCAATCTGTTAGAGCCAGGGAAGTACAGTATAAGACACGTGTCATTGTCTAATTGGTGATAGTTATATTAAGCAGAACGAATGATTATAAGTGAAGAAGACTGATGTGTGTGTGTGTAGCCGGACGGCGAAGCGACTTTTATTTTTCTTTTCTAACAAAAAAATAAAAATAAAAAAAGAAGAGCATCTGAGTTGCGGATGTGGCGATGAGAGTCTAATGCATGCACGTGCAGAGTATTTTTAGTCACACCAAGAGGCAGCAGCAACACCAGAGAGAAAAAGGCGTGAACGACGCTGCTATGTTATTATTATCAAATTTAAAAAGGCACAGAAAAACATAATTATATAATTTTTAAAATTAATTGGATGCTTCAAAATCAAATAAATACAACCAGTAAGTACCTAACAACAAAAATATTTCTGAAAATTACATAAATTTATAAAAACATCATACTGTATCAATTTGAATACATTTGTGTTAAGTAGTAACTTCACCAAACCACAAAAGCGTAATATACTAATATGTAAAATAAATATATATGAAGGATGAAAAATAACTCGATTAATAAATAAATAAAAACAGTCTAAATTTGTATCACTAAAATGACAGGAAAATTAACGTAAATAACGAATTTTAAAAATTATGCTGCTATTAAAAGTTCATATCAGCTCTGCCATCACTCAACTCCCAGATGCATCACTGAAATGCAGAAACTTTAATACAAGGAGTTTATCATTTTCATGGCACTGTTATAATTGTACTTACATCCATCATTGAACGCAACCCAAGTAAGTGCATACTCTAAGATACTTTTGGTCATATATCTAGTACTAATGAAATGTTCAGATTTGGTCAAGAGTCACGAAAATTTATTAAATGGACATGTACTTCTAATTTGGGTATTTGTTCTTTCTATAATGTAAGAAAACATGCACTATAGAAAATATTGTGAAAATGCATGGAAAGCAACACAAATTGGGCCGAGTTCCCATGTTTTGATTCTTTCTGTCTTCGGGACTCATCAAACACCAAGCTCCAATATTTCCTATAAATTCGTACAAAAACACATTCTTATTGATTTCTATTACTCACCCCTGGAACCCTTTTACAATCGGATAATTCTTGAAAATATTTAATGAAGAAAAACTATTCTTTACAACCGGATATATTTAATTAAGAAAATATTAGGAATAAAAGTGATTTAACAATATATTTTACGTTTTGCTATTTTTACCATGAATTCGATGGAAAGTCGTTTTTATTGAAAGATAAGTTTTAAAAATAAATGTTTCAAACAAATTAGAATCGATAGAATTAAGTATCGACCCCCTAACTATACTCTATAGCACTACAGTTTAACAAATTAATAGTAGTTCAATTTTCAGTCCTCGTGTTGTCTAGGGCCTCGAGGCCAAAAAAATCTAATCACATAACGTATAAATTCTACATGACAATTGCCATAACGTATAAATTCTACATGACAATTGCCTACTTTGATTCGGATAATTTTACTACAAGAAAATAATTTTATTGCTACAAAATATTTCGTCACAATAACTATATTTCCGTTACAATAAAATTATTGTGACTAATTTGTTACAATTTTGAACGGTTGCAATACAGTCGTCACAAATAAAATTTCGTAACAAAAACGTGACAATATTAATACGATAATATCTAGTACTATTCTGTTACAAATAGTAACGATAAATAAAAGTATCATAATTAGTGACTAAAAATAGTCACAAAACCGTTATATTTTATGACTGTAACAATGTCATAATTCCGTCACTCATTATATTTTAAACTGTTTTAATATAAATCAAATTTTAATTATTTAATTTATACAAAATTATGTAATTTTTTATTATTTAATTAAAATGCAAAAATTAAAATAAAATTGAATTGATGTAATAATTAAAATATACAAAAACTCCCAAAACATAAAATACAAAAAGAAAAAAATGATTAGTATAAAGATACAGATTTGAAACATTTTATGATGAAACTAGATTCCTCATAATCTGTTGTGTCTTATCTCTTGTTGAATCCAACATCTTCAATGTCAAGCCCTTCTTCAAAGCACATCAAAACCTTTTAATTTTACTTGAGTGATTAATTTTCTTTAGAAGCTTATTCAACTCAAAAAACTTTATCTTTCAAGACTTTTCGCCCTCCTAAGAATATGAAAAAGACATAGCAAATAAGATCAGCATAACATGATAACTAGCCCTGGGCGTTCGGGTACCCGGACCGGATCGGATCGGGTCTTTCGGGTTTTCGGATCTTCGGGTTTAAGGCTAGATGTCCCATTTGGATATTTCTAAATTTCGAGTCGGGTTCGGTTCGGGTTCGGGTGGTTCGGGTAAATTTTTAAGGAACCGATAGTTATCCGACTACCCATTGGTTATGATTTGGATCATGTATGTTGTATCCAAAATACTCAAAAAATACCCGAAGTAACCAAAAAATACTCGAAGTAACCAAAAAGTTATCCAAACTAACTAAAAAAGTAACCTAAAAATATCCGAAATAACATAAAAATACTTTTATAACTTAAAATATACTTGAAAATAACATTAAAAATATTCGAAGTAACCTAAAACTAATTTAAAGTAAAACATCCATATATTTTATACATAATGTTTCGGTTATTTTGGGTACCCGATCGGATATCGGATATTATCCGAACTAAGATTTTAACTAAGATCATAATGTAACTAAGATTTTAGTCCCATTCAGGTAGTTTTAAAAATTGGATCGGGTTCGGTTCGGGTAATTTCGGGTCGGGTTTTCGGGTCCGGTTACTTATACCCAGGCCTAATGATAACAATTCATGTAAAAAAACTCAAAAGATGCATAATCTAAAGAGATTAGATACCGACAAATGCTAATTTGAATTAGCTAAATCCTAGTAATATAAGCCTAGGAATACACCAAACAACCACTGATACCTTTTAAATCATATTTCTAAAATAAAATTAGTAGGACTCATCCCCACTTATCAATCTGCCTCGGACTCACTACTACTCTTCTGGTTACAGAACTACGACACAACAACACCAAGACAAGCAATTGTGCAAGCTTCTTAAAAGAAAAACCAATCCCTCTGTACAGTTTATTTTGTGCAATATATTAACTTTGAAAAAAACTAAATGATGTTGTCTATGTCTCTGTCTCAAGATATTAATTACCTACGGTTTCATCAACTTCATCTATTCACCACCACTGGACATTCAACCTCCATAACGCTGCAAATCTTGAAGAAAGTTATACTCCTTTCAATAAACTTTCTTTTGGCTTTAATATCTACTGGAAAATATAAACAATACTAAATGAAAAGGCAAGACAAAACCCACAATCAGATAATAATACAATCACTAAAGAAACAAGATTAAGGATTAATTCATACGAATTTATACGCAGAGACGGAAGTTGCTTGGAATTGATGGCGGCAGAGAAATCAAAGAAGCGCAACGGTGGCCGTGGGAGAGAGAAAGGAGACAATTACTCATCCTTTCCGGCGAGATTATAGGGATTTCAGCGGCCACCATGGAAATGAACCGAGAGTGATTACAGACTAGACAATTGCCCATCCTCTCCGGCGAGATGAAGAAGCACCACATCTGCAAATGATCGATTCCATACCAACCGCCACTCCTTGGGTCGGCCAACCATTGATCATTCTCTTCGACGAGATTGAAGAGATTTCAGCAGCCACCGAGATGGACCGAGAGTTACCGGCAAGATGAAGAAGCAAGGCTGTAAAGTGGTTTTTAGAAATTGGGTAATTAGATTCTCTAAAGTACTCATTTTTAGGGTTTTCTGTGATATTTTACCAATTACATTAGTGCAGTTAAATTTTGCCGAAATTTGATGCGGTTAGTGCAAAAATTTTGGCAAATTTTTGAGATTTTTAACTTTGTCATCATTATTTATTCCTTTTTTTATAATAAAAGTTAACAATATTTCAGTAAAAAAATGTATAAATTACACATGTCCACTAAATAACGATGTCATTACTATTTTAGTGTTAACAAAATAAATACGATGCCACTAAAAAATATTAACCTCAATGATGAGTCAAAAGAATGGTTCTGACTAGTAAACAACATTATAATTTTTTTTTTTAATTGGTTTTTAGTTTTCAAAATTTTGATTTTCGTTTTTTTGTATTTTAGTTTTGATGGATAATATTGCTGTTTACTAAAAAAAAAAATATTGTTTGTAATTCTTGTTTTGAAGTAAAAACCCACAAATTATGGTTTTTAGATTTTCTTTAAAATAGGATTAAAACACCCCAAAAATTGTTTTCCTAATTTTTTGGGAAATAAACTTTAATTTTTTAAAAAATTGTAACTAAATAGATAAAACTTCTATGTTTTTCAAAATCTAAAACCAAAATCTACTTCAAAAGCGCTACAAACAATTAAGGTCTTAGTGTTAGAAATTAGTGTTTAAGATTTTAGGTCCTATAGATTATATATATATATATATAATAATTTTAAGTTACCACAAGATGAAAGAGAGATAGAAGAGTTTCAACGAATCAAATAAATGAAAAGAGTTATTATATTGGATATGTTAAAGATTTATTTGCCTACGTTATTTTAGTTTTGGATTTTTCCTAATTTTTTTTTGTTAATTTGTTTATTTTTAATCTATGTTTTTACGTTTCTTTTTGTTTTAATTAAATCTCTTTTTGGTATTGAAGTTTTTTTGTTATGATCGAGATAGAAAATAAAGTTACATTTATAATTTTGTTCTATATTTAAAACGGTTAATTATATTTTTAATAGTTAAAAATATGATGGGCAACTATAACATATAATTGTAACTATTTTAATTATAAAATAAATCATGTATTTATGAAACAATAGTTACACAATTATATAACTATTCACAATAAAAATATTTGTATCAATCCGTGACTAACAATTTTTTATTCCAATCAGTGATTAGCATATAGTCAATGTTATGCCACAAATTATGACTTGCATATGCGTTACAAATTCGTAACTAATTTATGATTACAAATTGGTCACAATACCTTCACAATTGTTACGACTAATAATATCGTTACATTTCTGTCAGAAATTATGATAAATTTCGGTTATGATATATTCTGTCATAATATTGTGACTAAATAGCTACACATTTGTAACAAATAAAATTAGCCACAACATCGTAACTAAAATGTCACAAATTTGTGACAAATATTTTCCGTCCCAAAATTTCGTCACAATAATACTATTTTTTTAGTGTTAGTACATAATTTAGCCTAAGTTTCTATGTTGAGGAAGCTATATATCTTTGTATTTATAGTTTACAGTGACCAACTAAAAAAGCATAAATGGAATCTGCAAATGGTTTAACTTGATAAACATAATTAGTTCTCAACTACCATAGAAGATTGCTATTGCACATTTGATGAAAGTAGCATATTTGTAGTGATAACGAACATAAATTTTATTATAAGATAATTCGGTCTTACATAATAAATACAATTTTAATATTTTAAAAGGCTCATGAATGATAAAAAATTATGTGCGATATATTACGCTGATATCATATGGATCATACATAATTCAATATAATTTTTTTTTGGTTCAAAAACATACATAATTCAATCTTCTTACATATTTCACAACGTTTATGTTTTACATCAGTAAACTAAACAACATACCAATAGTATATTAGTATCTTAGTATAGGAGTACTATTACATGTTAATTAAATACAACTTGTTGGGTATTATCTACTAGAAATATAAACGAATGTTAACTAATCGAAATGAGTTGTATATTTAAATATATAGATTATCCTCCATCAGACCAAAACTTTAAAACTACATTTTACACATAGAAAAATTACTAGCTACTACGTACATATATATATATATAATTTTTTTATATTTTATGTATATGTGATATCATTGCGCAAACACGAATATTCTTATCAGTATGATGTATACTTTGATTGAAAACTATACATAGTCATGGTCACATCATCGTATTCGTATCAGTGAAAAATACGTGGTCAGCCTCACACATTATCATATATACATAGCTAGTATAATAGTATTCCACGATTATAAATGAAGGTATTATATATATGCGAAATTCTAAAATAAATAGTACTATTTTGCTTTGGAAATCATACTTTTGTTTCAAAATATAATATCATAACCCATTGTCCTTGACTCGTTGTAATTTACTAATTTGCACTTATATAGACATTTCAATATGTTTAATTATTATTATCGTGAATCCCTGAATCTTTGAACATATCACACATTTCTCGGCTTTTAATTCGATAGTACATTTTACTCGTGTACTAAACAATCAAAAGCTAATAGCGCATTATTTACTAGTAATAATTGTTGGTTAGCTTAATTAGTCTAAAGTATTAAGCGGATATTGTAGTGGTATAACTTTATAAGTATATGTAATTAAACTATTTTCTAATTCTATTAAAACTAGCTAGATCAAACGATTCATACCCGAAATTTGATACAAACCTTAATTGTTCAAATACAAAAATACATTTGTAAACTCCGTTTACTATAAACTAGTAAATACATATATAGCTCTATTAGTGGTCATATCTCGTAAATAAATATTCGTGTCTAACACTTTAAAACAGAACTTATATATAGTCTTATAGATCAGCTGGTCAAATATTTTTTTTATAATTACGATTATCGTAATTAACTAAGCTCGATCCGTACACGTGGATATGTGTGTGCGCGCATAGGTCTATGAAAGACAGAAATAAATTATATACTCTATAAATGGAGCATTTGCTATATCAAATCATCTTTCTTATTCCTCCTTATTCTTCTTCTCCTCTCCTTTTTTTTTTTTTTT
>VBRH01000214.1:4232-15833 GCA_014578085.1 Cardamine resedifolia | reverse complement strand
TTTTTTTTTTGGGCTTTCAGCGGCCACAATCTGTCAAGATTGATGCAAGGGACATTACTGGTGCAAAATTTTCAATCAGTCTATCACGTTTACCTGCACGAATCTTTCAGCACGAATACGACCATCTGGAGGTTCTTTCTCCACTTTGATTTTGCTATCTTTGCTTGATAGAACAGCTATGACAAAACATTAAATATGTTTACTGTCTGCAGTTGTGTTTATTTACAACTAGAAGAAACCAAAGAGAAAAATGATATACTTTGATGTTTCGACATTGAATAGTGTCCTCTTTTACTCATGGGCCCTTTCCTCGTTAGTACCTTTGTTACTGGGCATGCACTTTTACTTGTTTTCATGGAGGTGTTTGGTGTTGCTGTATGTAAGTATCACTTGCAAGCTTTTGTTATGGTCTGATGGAACGATCTGTGAATTACAGGGAGTTCTCTTCTTTGATAGAATGACGGATCAAGTTCTTGACAGCATTCGTGAAGAGCTAGAGGTGAGTAAAACTGTAACAGGATAGAGTTTAAAGCCACAATAATCAGTAGTTAAATTTTGTGGATAAAATCACCCTTTTTACATTAGTAGTGACTTTGGTGAAAATCTTTGCACAAGTAGTTCATTGTCTTAATTTGTTGGTTGTTGTAGTTCTACAATATTCCTGACAAGTTTTGTACCATAGGCCCTAGAAAAGAAGTACGAAGAAAAAACTGGATTGCCAAGCCCTGAAAGAGTACAAGCACGACAAAAAAGGAAAGCAGGAGTTGGTTTTGGCAAACGTTGATGAGACATTATCTCTCCTTTCCTCTTCGTGTAGGATTTGGGTAAAACTGTTATTTCTGGGTTTGAGGTTTTATTCTTTGTTCTCTTGGCTTGTTTTCCTGAAATTTTTCTTCCTATTTTCCACTGCAGGATTTAACTATGGTATAGGAAGACAATGAAAAGAGACGAATTTACCTTTCTAAATCCAGAGGAGCACATCACATTGTGTGATGCAAGTCTCCCAAACAGGATGTATTGTTGAGACACGAATCATATATTTTAGAATCTTTTTTGTCTGAGTAATATATTTATTCCGAGTGTCTGTTTTGTGCTATTATCTAATGTTGGCCTTAGCTTGAGCTTTGGAAATGCATTTAGAATGTCCTTACTGGCTAAGTTCAACCATGTCATGGTTTATTCTTTGTTACGAAGTTAAATGCGTTAGTTGTTTACTTGTGTTGGAATTTTTAGTAAATCGACTTTTGATATATTGTTTAGCTCTCGTTTTGATTTTCTTTGCATCTCTCAGATGATATAACTTGTTTAATGGACTATGATATTGCTTGTGACTTGTTCTGTCATAACTGGTTCAAAAGTCATAATTGTTTGATTGTTGCCTAACAGATGAAATCATTTACTTAAGCTATGGGTTGGAACCTCTTGTTTTGACTTATGACCAATTCAATAAGTCGTAGTAGTCTATAACAGAATGCAATACATTAACATGCTATATGTTACATTTTGTTTGCAGTTTAAATTAATTCAAACTAGTATAAGGCAAACCTAGGGAATCAATCCTTCTTTATTCGTATTATTCTATTTTAACATTTTACACTATTTCTTGCTCTAATATCAGCAAGCATCATTTAAAGCCTGAGTTGCAGCTCTTGTTGACTTTCCTGTTTTCAAACATTGAATTGGCGGAAGAGTCTTAGTTTTCAGTTCACCGTGTGCTTCCCAGCAGAAAGGTAAATTTACTTTATCAGTGGCCGGCTTAAGCTCTATGGTCGACAGTGAGATCCCTGTGCAGGGCAAGCTATCACTGCAGGCAAAGCGTACAGGTTCCTTTGTGTAGGTACCTTTTATGTTTATGTAGTTTATGTTTGATACAGCGACTGCTGAAGTTTCATTGTGGCATCCTCCACCATCGCAGTAATATTGATCTATTACTATCGGATTGGCTACTTCGCTGACTTGAATATTTGAAAACATAACGTGATTTACAGACCCTGACCCTCCCTGCCATTAACAGAAAGTTATCAGCATCTTTGAATTGTGATCACATGCTTTTTTCAGTTGTATATGCCTCTTTTCTGTCATGCAAATGATTGTGCAGGAGAATTTACCTGCCAAGATTTTATTCGAACACCATTCATAGTTTCATGCATCGTGACATCACGGACAGTGATGTTTGAAACACACGCCTTTGTGTTGTCCTTTCCCAGTCCTCCAATGCTAATTCCATGGCCAGGCCCACAGTCTACATCGTGTAAGTAGATATTCGAGCATCCAGTTTGAATTGATATACAGTCATCTCCTGTAAAATGAAGGAAATTGTTATTTCTTCATCCTGGTAAGTTTCATCATAGCTTCGGGAAATTTATAATGATTTGACTTGTAGTGTCTTATTATGAATGAGTTGAGTTGGAGTATTCTAAATTTAACATGTTTGAAGTCTGTGGTTACCACAAGCCAGCGTGCTGCGGTAAATAACGGCATCTTGAGAGTTTTGCAGGTGGATTCCATCTGTGTTTGGAGAATCTCCAGGGGATGAAGTTGTGAAATCAAAAACTTGAATGCTTTTGCAGTTATCAAACTTGAGGTGGGTTTGAGGGCTGTTCTGTATGGTTATTCCATTGACCGTTACACCGTTACTCCCGTAGAACCTCAAAGCCTATATACCAAGCAAGGTAAATCCAAATAAATGATGTTTCAAATGTTTATTTTATTTTGGCTCCATCCATGAGATATAATCAGGTAAAACTTACTGTTGGTTTGGTGCTTGGCATTTTCGTACCTAGTTGTTCCTTCATCTTTCACAGTTGAAAAAGAACAGAAGTAGAGGTTATTTGCAATTGCAAGCTAGATTTTCCAATTTTGTTTAGCTAAAAAAAATTGAATTTAGTTACCATGTCGTTTCTAGTTATTGACTCTGACTCATCTGCTGGATCATAGTCAGGGGACTTGTTCCACCATACTGATCCTTGTCCATCAATTATCCCTTTTCCTTTTATAGTGATTCCTTGAAGTGATTTAAATTCTATCCATTGCAAGAGACCTGACCCCCATGCACTTGAACCCGTTGGAGCTACGATCTTTCCATCTAACTATACAGTATCGAAATACAACAGTTGTGATTATATAACTATAAATGCTTGAGTCACATTTCATTGTTTCTTTTAATGGAAATTCACCTGAAACACAATGTTCTCTTTACACTCATTTCCCAGGAAGGAAACAGGTCCTACAAGGAACGTAGAACCAGATGGAACTAATAATGTCGACGCTGCCACCTTACAAGCTTCATTCCAAGCATCTTCAAAGGCCTGCAATATAAACGGTTTACTGATCATTAAAATCTTTGTTTTTATTGGTTGGTATTATTCCATTATATATCAATAAAACCGGTATCTAGCTGCTAAACCATAGAAATTCTTGTTCACCTTTGTGTCATCACTTTTCCCATCACCTTTTGCGCCATAGTCAAGCACATTGAGTGTTCCAGAACTTTTCCCTTTGGCGATAGACCTAGCGTCACAAGTCCCGAACCTTGAAGAGAATAAGGAGATTGAAAGGAGAAATATGAGGGCAAGACATTTCAAGGTTAGTGTATACATCTTTAATATAGAAATTTGTTTTGTTTCTAGGAAGAATTTGTTTCTAGGAAAAATATGTTTAGATATATGGAATGAAGAGGAAATGAAAAAGGGAGGCTCATATTTATAAGTAGAGAAAGATACTGTTACGCATAAGAGTTTTGAATCTATGATACAGTTAAACAGTTGGATGAGGACAAAAGGCTTTATAACTCTCTTTCTATTCAAGCATGTTCTACTCATTTGCTATATTTTATTGAATTGGCAAAAATGAATAAATAAAGCTGATGGGGATTACTTGCTTGATCAGCTTGTTCTGTTGACCACATTATCACACTTTACTTGCGATTTGGCTTTGATTTGTTCCTGAATATTATCATACAACATCATCTTTACTTACGATTGCCTTTGATTTTTCTTGAATATGCGTGTGCTTAGAATTTGTTTTGGTCGCCACCAAGTTCTTAGCGTTCTCTAGCATTAATTCGAAGTTTCATTAAATGGCTATGTATTACTGATATTGAGGTTCGTGTGCAGTTCTTAGTCGCTAGAAACAACTGATGACTTTTGTTTAAAACAGAACATGGGTCCGCTCTGATACTTAAGCGGTCTTGGTAAGCTCTTCGGTTTAATGAAAACCAAAATCTATTTATCAGGTAACGCTAGAAATGGCGAAGGCTTTTGGAAGGGTCAAGAAAAGTTGCCAACTTGCCATACAATTTATAGGTATGTCACGTACTTCACCATCAGTCATTAGATAATATTTTTAATTTGTAATTCCTTAAATTAAGTGCCGTAATTTAGGGTGTCAACTGTTAGTGAATCTTTTCAAATGCTAACTAAAATTTATTAGCCCTTTATATTCAACTCATAAATATTCAAAGATCCATTAGTTGCAAGAAAAGGTTGCTCGATACGATTTTCTGTTTATTGTTATAGAGAGAAATGAGAATTAGACCAACATCTGGGGATTTTATGGTTTAATCATAGCATGTAGTAAGGTTCATTGTATGAAATGAAACTCGTGATATGAAGATACACGTGCATGCATGAGTCCCAGGTAAAAGGATATATAGGCTGCTAAAGATTAGTACGTTGCTACGTGTATGCATCCTATGTTTTGACGTTGACCAAAGTTTGTTGAATTATTCTTTATTTGATTTCATGATCTTGAAAATCCTATTGGTCCCCAAAAAATCTAATCACTCATTTTATTTGAAATTCTTGTTACTATTTTATTAATGTTGGCAGTTGAAAATGGGATTTTTAAATTTTTATGCAAGTAACTGATTTCCTGTCCCCTTTCTCAAGATCTATCAAGTACAAGATATGTAATGTTAATAAATAATTTTGATTTTTTGTTGGTTAATTCTTTTATATGTATTTTACGAGGGGAAAAGGTTGGATAGCAAATCACGGGAAGTGGTCATAACTCGCAAGTAACATTGTCACATGAACAGTATTTTGATTTCTAGCACTCACTAGAATTTGTGTATGTCCAACAACTCGCGTAAGACGTAATATTTGAAAATTGTACCAGTATGTAATCATAACCCGTGATTTGATGTTACGTTTATTACGATCTTATATTATATGTAACGTAATTTCGTATAATCAATACCATTGTAATAGGCGTGTATGATATAAATCATTTTATAATAATGTTTTTTCTTGTCATCTTTTATATTAATGTGTTTACATGCACGGATTTGTACGCAATTCTGTGACTAACGCCAATTTGGCAGATGGTTTTGTCCAATATCGTGTACGATATTCACTCTTTTGTCGTAATCAATTATTTACAATTGGTCATTCCTATCAAATGTTGTCACATCACTTCCAAATCGAATATTCAACGATACTATCATACAGTAAATTATATCACTAAAAGCCCAATTAGTATTCAACAACCATAGTAATAAGCCCAAAAGGAAACATATTACCCTATACCCTTTTAAGGCCCACCTCAGTGGATGACCAACGGTCGAATAACACGACATCGTTAGTGAACCAAATCTTGTCGCTTTTGTGCTGACTTGGCAATTTCGTAAAGTCAGCTTTTCTTTTCTCTGACAAAACAAACATTACAATTAACAAATATTGAAAAAGTGAGGAACGAGAATCAGTGTACGGTACGCTTCGCTAAACGTTTCCTACTCCTCTCAAGAATAGCCGTCCGATTCTTTTCTTGCATTCATCTCACTTTTTCTGACCTAAATCTAACCGTCTATCAAATAAGCTTACCATACACTAAACTGCAGGAAAATAATTCAAGTCCATTAAAAGCAGTCAACACAAATGACGTGAGTCTAAGTTATTCCAACCAAAACACGCCACGTGTACGGGTACTCTTCCTTGAGCGCGGACTTCAAAACTAACTATCAACTAAAACTTTGAAACTACCTATTGGGGTCCGCTTTCTCTAACATCAGGAAAACAAAAAAAAAGAAACAAAATACAGAGAGAAAATTCAGAAACACACCACGAAGAGAGATTTGCTGTTTTCGGCAACGAAGAGTTTTCTAGGGTTTCTTGTTACTGCCTACACAATATGGTGAGGTGAAATTGCGGCGGAGACATTTCAGGTATGACGGCGCCACCACTTAGTAGTCGGCGGTTTCCACTTTGTGTTTGTTTAACTTGTTTAGCTCGACGCTTCAAGAGTATATCGAACAAACCTTTAAGTTTTACAGATAAGTGTTTACCTCGTTAAGGACGTTTAAGTTTGTATGTAATTTTGCTTAAATCTATGCTAACTAGATCGGAGTTAAAGGTTAGGCTTTTGGCAGTTCTTACTTTTAGATCTTCTTCACTGTCTCTTTGCTTTGTCATTTTCTTTCAGTTTTGGTTGTGTTAATGGGATTTAACCATAATTTATGTACTGTTTTTTCTTTGGCCTTAACAGATTGACGAATTGAATTAAGTTCTTGAAGATGGCTTCTGTGGGAACATTACCTTCTTCCATGGCTACCAAACAGAACAATGCTTTCATATCCGCTGACAAACTACCTGAAGGGATTAATGAGATGAAGATAAAAGATGATAAGGTTGATAAAATAAGCTTGGCTTCTTATTTGGTTGGGAGTTTTTATTTTGTTACTAATGTGTTTTTCTTCTTACTGTTTTGCTGGTTGCTTGTAGGAAATGGAAGCAGCTGTGGTTGATGGGAATGGAACTGAAACAGGTCACATTATTGTTACAACTATTGGTGGTAAAAATGGTCAGCCTAAACAGGTTAGCTTGTTTAACGTTTTTGGTTTGAGGATTCTCCATGTTTTCTATGTAATTAAGAAGTTGACAGAAATATTAGTCACATGTAACTTGTGATAAAGTCTCTTATAGCTCTTTCTTTTTGTCCTTTCAGACCATAAGTTATATGGCAGAGCGCATCGTTGGACAAGGTTCTTTTGGAATTGTTTTTCAGGTGGTGTTTCTATTACATACCCTGAATAATTGGTTTTACTAAAGTAAGTGGGTGGTGCATAGACTCAAATGTAGATCACTTTTCTGATCTTGTTACTTGTATATATGCAGGCCAAGTGTTTGGAAACAGGGGAAACTGTTGCAATCAAGAAAGTTTTGCAAGACAAGAGATACAAGAACCGTGAGCTGCAGACGATGCGGCTTCTTGATCACCCTAATGTTGTATCCCTCAAGCATTGTTTTTTCTCAACGACAGAAAAAGATGAGCTGTATCTCAATTTGGTCCTTGAATACGTTCCTGAGACTGTCTATCGCGTCTCAAAGCACTACAGTCGGGCAAACCAGAGGATGCCCATGATATATGTTAAACTCTATACTTATCAGGTAATTTTCATTCAGCACACCAGAACATGTATTCTTATATGTTGACACACTATGAGTTATTCAACATTGTTGCCGTGATAGTTCTTAAAATAATCTCTGCCTTCCTGTTGTTGGATGCAGATTTGCAGAGCTTTGGCATATATTCATGGAGGAGTAGGAGTCTGTCACAGAGACATAAAACCACAGAATCTTCTGGTTCGTGTCCTAGCTTGAAATGTTGGTCAAAACTTTACGTGGTCTAAATATTTCTGCTTGATTAATCTTGTGCTTCTCGTAGGTTAATCCTCATACGCATCAAGTCAAGCTCTGCGATTTTGGTAGCGCAAAAGTTCTGGTATAGCATCTATTATGAATAAGAGAGAGTTTATTTTATTTTCATATGGCAAAAAAAGTTGGCACTATAAGTCCTAACCTTTGTTGATAGAAGAGTAGTGTAAATTGAAGTAACCTTTTTAGCTTTGCCAATCTGTAACAGGTCAAAGGCGAACCAAACATCTCATATATCTGCTCCCGGTACTATCGAGCACCTGAACTTATATTTGGAGCCACAGAGTATACAACAGCTATTGACATATGGTCTGCAGGCTGTGTTCTTGCTGAATTGCTCCTTGGACAGGTAGTTTGACTATCCAAAATTTTCTTCGATAAGTTATGATGTGAATCACTGAATCTAAAGTTATGAATTACCAATCTTTGGCTGGTCCAACTATTGGGTAGCCTCTGTTTCCAGGTGAGAGTGGAGTCGACCAGCTAGTAGAGATAATAAAGGTACTTCAATTTTTTAAAACCGAAACCTATAATCTTAGCCACTGATGTATTGATTATTGAACATTGACTGGGTCATGATATATGGAATGATGATTGGTGTTACTTCTGTATTATTGTGTGTTTAAAGGTTCTTGGAACACCAACTCGGGAGGAAATCAAATGTATGAATCCAAACTACACTGAATTCAAATTTCCTCAAATAAAGGCTCATCCTTGGCACAAAGTAAGCAAACACATAATCAGTCTCTCTCTCTCACAACATTGATCTCCATTTTTGCCCTGCTGATTAAAAAATTTGTTGTTGGTTGCTAAGATATTCCATAAGCGTACACCTCCAGAAGCTGTAGACCTCGTCTCAAGACTTCTCCAGTATTCTCCAAACCTCAGATCAACCGCGGTAAGTCCATGAAATGATTACCGTAGTAACATTTTATTGATTTATATACGTTTGGTTGATTCAAACTTACTTGTGATTGTAGATGGAGGCAATAGTTCACCCGTTCTTCGATGAGCTACGTGATCCCAATACACGTCTTCCTAATGGTCGTCCCTTGCCTCCTCTCTTCAACTTTAAACCTCAAGGTCTGTCTCTTCCAAATGTGTATCTATAAATATGCCTTTGATTGTTTTCCAGTTTCACTTTGAAGAAAATGATTATAAAGTGTGTATATTTTTGGTGTTTGTTAAATTGTAGAGCTTAAAGGAGCAAGCTTAGAGTTGTTGTCCAAGCTTATACCTGACCACGCCCGAAAACAATGTTCCTTCCTCAGTCTCTAAATGTCTCTCTATATATGTGTGTATGTACACATGCATATACTGGTTTTAAGCTTCTCAGGATTATTATTGGCGTTTATCTTTCTATGTATCTTTGTCTTGCCACGGACGAGACATTTTTTTTATTAGAAGCGTTGTTGTACTTTATTATATACAATGATTAATATATGTATGTAACGGTCTTTGACTCGTTGCAGTTATTATTTAATTATCCTTCTGGCTCGTCACCTGTCAATTTCATAACAACTTTCATATACGTGCTCCATGTCCAATGGTTGGGCAAAATTATTTAAGAAAAGAGCTTAAATGTTCTGTAGACTTAGATGTAAAAAAATTGTTTTATGATTTTATATAAGTTCAAGTTTAACAAATGTCACTTCTTCACAGAAATACGACACTATCTACGAATTTAAGTTTATTATAGACTAAAAAATTGGTGTTGGAAATTGCCACTAAGGAAGCACCATGGGTAACGACGTGTCATATTTATTGATTTAGGTTTATTTAGTTAATGAAAAATGTTTCGGGTTATTGTTGAAGTAATAATAAACATAGGGGCTAAATCGTAATATTTTAAAACACTTATATACGAATCACACTTTTATTGTTTCTGTTTCTTCAGTACAGAGACGACGGACAAAGCTTTCTCTCACCGACGGCGACAATACATTGGCCGGCGGCGGGAGCGCTTCTGCTAATCTGTTGCTCAAACTCGAAATTATCTGGATACTACACTTATTCTCGTATTAGATTTTTCTGTTATAACTCTCTAAATTTGATCTTTACAAAACTTTTAGCTCCCCTTTTCTGTGTGTTCATTTCTGATAACTTGTGAAATTCTGGAAGAAGTAAAAGAAATTGTGGCCATGCAAGGCAATTCCATTATTTTGGAGGCACAAATTTTGATTTTTAGGGTTTGTTTTGTTACTGACGGATCACCAGAACCACCAACCAGATCTTCTCTTAATTAAAATATCTCTCAAATGACCAAATTTGATGAATTTTGGCAGGTTTACTACACCAGAGATCCTTACTTGATACTCAATTACATGTTATAAGCCCATCAGCTTAATATAAGAATGGTACATTGTGATTACTTGTTCAAATTTGCATACCTTTGATTTCACACTACTTGAGAAAGGAATTATGGATTCTTTATCATTTTTTCTTTATACATTGAATGTTTTTGAAGGCGCAAGATTTGGTGACTGTGTTGATTGGAATACCGATGATGATTTGGAGATCGATAACTTTCAGTTTTCTCCATCTTCATCTCCAATACAGCCAAGGGCCGAAACTTTAGTCGGTTTAGCCGTTGTAAGTGTTTTTTGCTAAAACACAATTCTAACAAAGTTTTCAATAATTTCACCATTCGTATCTGATATTTCTTGTTTGCATTGCATTATCAGGCAACCAATTCTCCGAGCTCTCCTGCTGAAACAACCGACTTAGTTCAGATGGGCTTCTCAGACGAGATTTTTGCTAGCTTGTTTGACATGGGGTTTTCCCTTGAGATGATCACTAGAGCAATCAAGGAAACTGGTGAGGTTTTGTCCTCTTGTTTGTATAACTAGTTAGATAGATGTTTCTTATGTTTATCAATAACTATTATCAACAATTTTGTAGGACCAAATGCAGAAACTTCTGTTATTATTGATACTCTCTCCAAGTACTCGGTGAGTTTATGATATTTGGATCTATTTTGGGTTGCTTGTAATTTTTGTATGAATCTACTTTTTGATACTTGTAATTTTTATTTTGGATATATTTTGTGTTGCTTGTCATTTTTATGTGCTCATATGATCACAATATTGCAGTTTGTTTTTAGACAACATGTTTTTCATTTCTGTGATATTTCTTTGTGAAGAGTAACTCTGAAGCTAGCTCTTCCAAATCCAAGGCTATTGATCATTTCCTTGCTATGGGATTTGATGAGGAAAAGGTTATCAAAGTCATACATGAACATGGTAATTACATATCTGCTTTTTTTTAAGTAAGTAATTTAACGTAATAACTTTTCTGACATTTGTTTATTCTTTGCAGGAGAAGAAAATATGGAAAAAATAGCAAATCAACTCCTCTCTTGTGCAGTAAGTGTTGTTGTAAAGATGTATTGTCTTTTGATTTTAAAACCGTTTCTCAAATTTTGTTGGTGATTTGCAGGAGGCAGAGAAGTTTCCAGTAGTAGAGGAAGAAGATGACATTGACTGGTCAAGTGACGATGATATCAATTACGATATATTAGTCTCAGATGATGAGGTAGTTTTTTTATGGTAGGAATAACATTTGTTTAGTTTCAATTGTAAATGTATCTCAATCCTACATTTGTAGATGTCTAAAATTATATGCAGTTTTTAATCTATGTTAAACCATGACAGAATGATCCAAACTCCTCAAATGAAAACGGCAACCGAATGCGGTCTTTGGTGAGAATGGGTTTCTCGGAGCTAGAAGCTTCTCTAGCTGTGGAGAGATGTGGTAACATTACTTTACCTAAAAAATTTGTTCATTTTTATTCTGGTTTCTTTTGGAGAAAGTGGCAAAAAAACCAAATTGCTTAGTGTTGTTAGCTATATGAGGGATCGTGGCTTTAGCCTCTGGTTCTGTGATGTAGGCCATAGATATGTTTGCTTAGCATTGTGATTCTATTTCACTAATTGATTCTGTTGTAAGA
>VBRH01000213.1:29762-56688 GCA_014578085.1 Cardamine resedifolia | reverse complement strand
ACGAAACTGAATTTAGATAAAACACTCAAACTCACTTGAGATGTTGATTGAGCATAATCATTCATCTATATGATTTACTTTAGTTTGAGTTTTTTTTCTAAATCGAATAATCATTTATGCTCTAAGTTCTAGGCTTATATATATGTAATGAGCTAGCGAATGAATATTTTTTTTCGTTTTTTTTTAAAATTTTGTAATTATTTAGATTTTATAATATTTATTTTCATCAAATTTAAAATAATCCGTGACTTTTAAATTAACATGTTTGTTATAGTAACCCGCAACTATTTATTATATATTATTTCAATCATGTCTAGTCCTGCCTTATCCCATCTCATTCAGTTTCAATTCTAAATATTAAATTATATATAAATAATATATCTGTTTTTTTTCCAAATTTCAATCCTATTTCTTTGACAGAAAATTTTTTACACTGAAAATATTTTCATCATTGAATTTCAGACAAATTTTTATATGACAAATGATTGATAAATATATGTTAAATTTTTATTGTCATATTTTTAGTTTTGGGAATTCTCGTTCATGGTCCATCTTAAATTTCAAATGTTACATAATCATGACATCATTTTTTAAAACCTGAAATAATTTTTTCGTCATATTTTCGTTCTACAAAATAATCTGAGACTATTAAAATAATTCATGATTTTGTTAAAATAAATGAAAGTTATGATTCTTTTTGATAACTTTCATTTAAAAAAACAAAATCAACTTCTTTGCTACCTAAAATCAAGGTATGTTAAACTAATAGCCTTGTCTTGGTCTTTTCTTCTCACCATACAATTACTTTAATTGGACCATACAATTTCGATTTTAAAATTTCTATCACAATCAACATCCTTCTTACCAAAGAAACTTGAAACTTGTGTTCTGTTTCGTCAGAGATTAAAACATTCTAAAATACGGAGGAACTTGTTCTTAATTACCAGTAATCGAGATTTACATATTGGCTATAGATAAATATCTATCATTAATTACAATCATTCAATTATTCAAAACTTACAGCTGATGGACGGATTCCTCCCACAGCTGTGTAAAGAGAAAGTTTCCCCACTGAAATATATTACAATCAATCAAACACCAATTCTGCTTACATGTAGATTCCTTGGTCGAATAGATCCAATCTTTTCCAACAGTAGTTGATATTCTTCTTTCTTTTTCTTCAGTCCTGCACAACCAAAATGTTTGATCTAAAACAATACAAACCAACCTTCAATTTTCTTATCATCCCATTTATTAGACTTTGTGAGTAATATACCATCAACAGTCACAACTAAAACTTCAAGAAATCAGGATATGAGTAAATTACACCAAGGAAACAGGAACATACCTTTAAATCTCTCTCCGGTCCAGCTACGAACCTTGGCTTCTTCAAGTTCGTCACGGACAAGAGTATTTCCAACACCATAGAGGACTGCATTCGGTTACCTTCCTACAGATCTTGATCCTTGGTTTAATATATCAAAATAATCTCAAGATGAACCAATTCAAAAAAACAATAAACGAAAACCCCCTAAAGAAAATGAATTTTTCTTACCAATATTATTGAAACTTCTCTTTTCCGTCTTCTTCAAAATCTGGGAATGGCGGGGTTATCGGGGTGTATCCACATGCAAATTTTCATTTAAGTCTGTATACACAAGGTTTTTCAAACGCATTGTTTAGCCACACGTAAAGTTGTTTTCGAGTTATATCCACATAAAAATGAAATTTCCGTTAACTTTGACGGTTCCGTTAAACAGATTGACGGAATCGTTAAACGGAGCTAACAAATAAACGGGTCGTCGGGGTGTAGCCACATCGAAACTTTCATTTAAGTCTGTAGCCACAAGAGTTTTTGAACACAATGTTTAGCCACACACAAAGTTTGTTTTCGAGTTATATCCACACGTAAACTTGTTTTCAAGTTATATCCACATAAAAATGAAATTTCCGTTAACTTTGACGGTTCCGTTAAACAGATTGACGGAATCGTTAAACGGAGCTAACAAATAAACGGGTCGTCGGGGTGTAGCCACATCGAAACTTTCATTTAAGTCTGTAGCCACAAGAGTTTTTGAACTCAATGTTTAGCCACACACAAAGTTTGTTTTCGAGTTATATCCACATAAACGTGTGGATATAACTCGAAAACAAACTTTGCGTGTGGATATAACTCGAAAACTCGGCATTCGGGTATTCCGGCAACATATCGAATTAGATAGGGCATGACATGATTTTCTTCGGGAAAAAGCTCTAAAATAAGTAGAAAACATGATTGCACGAGACAAATCGCTAAATGTCCGAGTAAAAAAACATCAATCCTTGATAAATTTTATTTTTCATTCAAGGAAAATCATTTCATGCCCGATCTAATTCGATTTGTTGTCCGATGACCGAGGAAATCCTACTAGAATGCCGAGCAAAAATAAAATTTCTCAAGGATTGATGTTTTTTACTCGGGCATTTAGCGATTTGTCTCGTGCAATCATGTTTTCTACTTATTTTAGAGCATTTTCCTGAGGAAAATCATGTCATGTCCAATCTAATTTGATCTGTTGCCCGATGATCGAGGAAATCCTACTAGAATGCCGAACAAAAATAAAATTTCTCAAGGATTGATGTTTTTTTACTCGGACATTTAGCGATTTGTCTCGTACAATCATGTTTTCTACTTATTTTATAGTCTTTTCCCGAGGAAAATCATGTCATGCCCGATCTAATTCGATCTGTTGCCCGGTGACCGAGGAAATCCTACTAGAATGCCAAGCAAAAATAAAATTTCTCAAGGATTGATGTTTTTTTACTCGGACATTTAGCGATTTGTCTCGTGCAATCATGTTTTCTACTTATTTTAGAGCATTTTCCCGAGGAAAATCATGTCATGCCCGATCTAATTCGATCTGTTGCTGGAATACCCGAATACCGAGTTTTCGAGTTATATCCACACGCAAAGTTTATTTTCGAGTTATATCCACACGTTTATGTGGATATAACTCGAAAACAAACTTTGTGTGTGGCTAAACATTGAGTTCAAAAACTCTTGTGGCTACAGACTTAAATGAAAGTTTCGATGTGGCTACACCCCGACGACCCGTTTATTTGTTAGCTCCGTTTAACGATTCCGTCAATCTGTTTAACGGAACCGTCAAAGTTAACAGAAATTTCATTTTTATGTGGATATAACTCGAAAACAAGTTTACGTATGGCTAAACAATGCGTTTGAAAAACCTTATGTATACAGACTTAAATGAAAGTTTGTATGTGGATACACATCGATAACCCGGGAATTGTGTGTATACCAAAATTTTCGTTTCCTTCATATTTTTTTTTTTTACGTCGTATTCGTTTCCTTCTTAAGTTTTCCTTTATATATAAACCTAAATTAATAAAAAGAGATTGACCCAACTATAGGATCCGCGTGTATTATATTGGATCAATGGATCCTCTCACGTCTTAAGCTTTTTTTTTTTAGTTTTTTGTTTAATTAGTGAATGATTAGTCAAAAAGTCAAAATTGAATTATGCTTAGACAAAATTACCCTTTTAAATTTTAGAATTCAAATTGTTGTAAATATATTGCTGATTTTGATCATTTAATAAATTACTCTAAAATTATATAAGATGTTCAAATTGGGCCTACGTTTTATGATCAGCCTTATTTGTTAGAAGAAGTCCAACAATATATTATCTCTTGGAAGGCCCATAAATCCGTAGCCTACAATAAGTATGGTTCTTGAGATTGTTAATTATAGTTATTATTATTATTATTTTTGTTACAAAAAAAAAAAAGAGATTGTTGTTAATTATTCAGGATTTAAGAAATTTTTCTTATTACAGAGTTGGTAAATTTAAAATATAATTAGCTAGAAAAATCAGTGAAACTACAGAGATATTTAATTACTTTTTCATGACCCAAAACCTCTCAATTTCTTCTGCTGTTCTTCCTGGGATCCTCCCAGCTATCAGTTCCCACCTTTCATCAAATATATGGAAAAAAAAAACACATATTGAAGTTTTTAGTGTTCTAGAAATTACTTTCCTACAAAACATTCATTAGTTAACTAAACTAATTAATTTAATCTGATGAAAGATCAAACCTGTCACCGACAAGCTTATGCATTCTACAGACCAAATCTTCTTCTTCTTCACTCAAGTTCACAGCTTCCCACTCAAGACTACTCACTTCTGTTCCACGTCATCACCCAAATACACATTTTGAAATATAAAGAAGTTAAAAAAACATGGAAAAGGTGAAAACGACAGCGTTTATGTTTTCAGCTTACCTTCAGAAGTAGCAACAATGGGGTTGGTTTTGGGTTGCTTCGTCCTGCGATGATTATCCATGTAAACGGCGCCGTATTACAAAAGAGAAGAAGAAGAATAAAAAAAAACAAAAATAAGAGAGAGAGGGAGAGTCGTTTTTCAAGGGATGCAAACGAACCATCCTTTCTATTTATAGCAACCGAATTAAGTAACCAACTGGTTTGGTCGGTTTCTTTCTACGTTATGGAATCTTAATATACTTATATTTTGAGCTATTTTGTTTTCAAAATATAAGATTTTTTCATTTTTCTAGGTAACTTTCCACTTTATTGAATTTTGTGTGATTAATAATATTTTACAGTTTTTTTCATAATTAGGTAAATTGTTTTTTTTTATATATTAAATGATACTCCATCCGTTTCAAAATATATGATATTTTAGCTATAATCACGCAAATTAAGACATTGATTTTATTTTTTAAAAATATCATTTAAGATATAAAATAAAAATAATTTACCTAATTATAAAAACTGTAAAATACTATTGGTCAGACAATATTCAATAAAATTAAAAGTTACAAAGAAAGATGAGAACATCTTATATTTTGAAACAAAAAAAAACAATTCAAAGATATTTTGAAACTGAGGAAATATTTAAAAAAAATAAAAACAATTTTTTAATTTGCGTGATTATAGATAAAATATCCTATATTTTGGAAAACTGAATGAGCATATATATATATATATATATTTTCTGACTGGAGTAATTTTTTTTTTGTTTTCACTCATTAAATCAATATTGTTAACGTCTAGCAACCAATACAAATCACAAGTACTAATCCTCATGACGAATCCTTTACTCCTCGAACAAGCCATTTGGCCACACACACATTTTTAGTTTCATAAGACAAAAATAAATTTTTTTCCTTATACCGAAATCCAATAAGACCGTGATATAAGAAACTGTGATATCATCATCATCATATATATTAGAATGATAGCTCTATAAATCGAACGGGAAAATAAAATAAAATATTGCAACGGCCTATACTGTTCTATAAAACCAAAATGCAAAAGAGAACGTTAATTTTAAGAAAATGTAACGCTACAGTTAGTGTCATCCCTAAATCATAACTAAGGATTAGGACCACAATTAAATTATGATAACACAAAATTTTACTTTTCTCTTCCTCCTCCCAAACTTAAATTCCGAATTTAATGAGAATATCTTGTCAGCAGTACGTAGCACTGAAAAAGTGAAGTTGAAAGTTTGCTAGGGAGGAAATTAAATATAGTTTTGACTTTTGACTCGGGGATATTCCCAATTGTTCCCTTCGTGTACTTGTAAATTTATTATATTTACTATTTACATACATAGTTCATTCGTATTCGTATGTTTATTGTATTTAACGATATACACTATATAAAAAAAGTGGTTAGATTTTAGGGTTAGTTAGGAGATTAGGTAATTTTTATTAGAGATTTAGGTAGTTTTAAGTTTTTATTTTGGGAATTAGTAATTTTTAAAGTATTTTTTTGAAAAATAGAAGGAGTGTTTTTTTTTTGTTCCCATTTCTTTCTCTATTTCTCTCCCAAAAACTTAAATTCTCAAGAACTTAAATTATCTAAAAACAAACATATTTCCAAATAAAAACTTTAAAACTACATAATCTCCAAAATTCCTGTAGATTTTATTGTAGGTAAATAAATACTGTTGAAAAAACCGAACCAATAAAGCTGTTGTAACGAACACACGACACGTGGCTTAGCGTTAGAACAACTCTTTTTGGTCTAAAGCCAATTTAGGGCCATTTTTGCATTGATTGACGACGAAGTATGTCACGGTCTCAAATCGTACTAAATGATTAAAAGTACTAAATGTCATATTGAAAGTATTGTGTTATAACAATCTTAAACAATGAAGCTAAATGATGAACAAATACAAATTAAATGAGACACACTCGCCAAGAAGCTATTGCTAAGAACAGTTCGAACCATCGATGGTTTGATTAGTGAATCGAACCACTTGGATGTTACTATGATCAGTCAATTAATCCTCAAATCAGTTTATTGGTTGATTGATCCAGAAAGCGAACTATTGAATTAATCACTCACGAATCTAATTAATTGCTAAAGCATTTACTTTAAACGTCCAATTAACTAGCTACACATCTTTTTTTCTTTCCATTAATTTAGATGCCGATTAAGGCCTAGCACTTGAAAAAGAAGACATTGATTCCACATAGGTTTATGCTAAGTATATATCAAACTTTTCACTAAACTTTTAAACCTTTTGGTACAGGGAATCCATATTAAGAAAAATAAAGAGATATTTCAACAAAAATCCCGTAATCACAAGAATATTTGCGATTTTTTCCTTGAACTTTGATTTCGTCCCATTAATACCCAAGTCCATATCTTCTGACCCTGCTATAAGCTTTGAGTAGTAACGTCCTTTTCCATTTGTAACTCCCAACTTCTACGTGAATCTTAGCTAACAAAACATTTTTTCAAAAAAAAAAAAAATGAAATATAACGAGCGTAGATGAAATCAGCCAAAAGACGAGTCAACCTAAATTTGAATTTTTAGTTTAGTTTAAATGAAGTTGAGTTAGTCGGATCATTACACGACAAATATGTTTTCTTAGTTGACTACAGACACCCTGAAGAATTAATTAGGTGTTAAAAGCCGAATCACTCCATGTTATTAAAAAAGAAGAAGACATATTTAAGGTCGTAACTCAAAGTTCGACATAACATGTCAATCAGCTAACCGAATACCATTTCCTAATAGAAAAAATTTCAAGTTTACCCTACCGCAGTATCAATGTATCATTCTCAATCAGCTAAGTTTTAATTCAAACATTTACTACACACCCTTGCCCGTCTCTATGAGTAATGGGCAGACATAGTAGGCAAATGTCATAGACCCATAATCAATTTCAAAAAATTTCTTAAGCTTAAAGAACTCATTTAAAAAATAAATTATTAGGAAGTTTTATTTATTTTTTGGTTTTGCCAAGAGCTTAACAATAGTTTGAGACGAACCTGAGTTATATCCCGTGCTAAGTGCGTATTCATGATTTTAATGTTAGTTTATAAATATATTTTCCTAATATTAGTATAGAGATTTGGCGAAGGGAATTCAAAGAAAGGGACCTTTGAATAAAATTTTTTTGTCATAAGATATATTATTGATGTGTAAGCATAAATCAAACATCATCAATTGTAGTCAAAGAAAATACAGGAAAATACAAACAATAAAGCCAACAAAGAACAAAATCATTCGAGAGACAAGGCTGGATAGTTTGTAGAATTCACCGGAGACGAAAGCTCCAAACCAGAGAGACAAACATTATGATAAAAGCCTTAGAAATGGCATAAAAGGGTTAAAAGCTAAGGAAGCCAAAGAACTAAAACTGACACTCCGAACTAAAACGCTTCCGCAACCAATCCCATAGAACTTGAGTGATGCCGGAGCCAAGCAGAAACACCAGCAGGAAAGGAAACAGTCCTGATATAGAAACAGAGCACAGAAACAAACACCACTTCAACCACACCAAAGAGACGAAATCTTCGCTATGAGATAAGCTCAAGGAGAAAAGCCTTAAATTCTGAGAGGGGATAAGCCAAAAAGGACCAACAACTCTTACACGCGGACCCTCGCAAACCAACAATTGCCACCTACAGACCAAGACTGGCCACCTCCTCGCAAGAGAAGAATTGAAGATCGAAACCACTGCAAGTCTTGAAACCAACACCAAATCTCAAAGAGCTTTAGGGAAGAACTAGTAGATGCCACTGCAGCAGAAAACCATCCAAGAGACAAACCCCAAGAACATAACCTATACCAGAGCTAAACTTCGAAAACTCAGGAGGGTAAAATAGTGGAGACTATGGCGGAGAATCTTCTATGATTTGAGTTTTATGATTTCAAAGGTAATGTTTTCTGAGAAGGATGCGCAAACAAAACGGAAACTTAGTATGAAATGTTTTGTTTTTCTGAGTGAATGAAATGTTTTTATTTCGGTGATTAATATACAGTATAACCTCTATAAATTAATACTTTCTAAATTAATAACTTCTCTAAATTAATAATTTTTTTCGGTTTCGAGATGGCCTAATGTAATATTTAACATAATTCGATAAGATAATAAGATAATTTTTTTTTTTGAAAATCCTATGTAATTATATGATCCCATCAATATCATAAATTAATAATTATATAAAATTATAAAATATAACTAAGATAATTTAGTGAAATATAACTCTAGTGTTATTTGTTTATTCATAAAGTTATATTTTTGTGTAACCCATATATAATTTTTCATACTATATGGTCTTATCTTCTCAAATTACATCAAAAAATTATTATTAATTTCATATACGATAATTATTTTATAACTTGTAACTGCCGCTAAAACTATTAAAGTATTATTTTCAGTTTATTACTTTAAATATGAATTGTATTTTGAAGTTATGCAAATCTCTCTCTAAATTAATTATCAATAAATTAATACTCTTTTTAAATTAATAAAATCTTTCGGTCCACATTATTAATTTATAGAGGTTTTACTATATATGTCATGGCAAATTTATTTAACTTTTTGTTGGTCAACGATTATTTGAACTTGCAACTTTTGAGAGCACAGTATCAATGGCGACATAAAGGGTAAAAAACAGGGGGTACTTTTATCTCAAATTCGACACAAGGTAGCTTCTAAGTTCGCGATAATATCGAAGAAAAAAAGAAGAAGTTACAAGATTCGACCAATGTTGTTCTTCTTCTGTTTGCAGGAGGAAAAAACCAGAATAAGTAAAAAGAGAGGCTTCTTATTAAGTTTTTTTTCAGGGCTGCGATGGCGTTGGAGATGCTGGAGGCTTCAAGTCAGGGTACTGCAAAAAAGTGTGAAGAAAGACATCAGCTTAATAAACCGATAACAAATAAGAACTAGTAAAGCATAATGATACTTCTTCAAGGATTAATGGAGGTCCTAATTATTACTATAAACCGTTTAAAAGTTTCCTCCTTTTTCCACCAATGTTAAATTTATGTAAAAAAGGTTTGTTGAGAAAGTAGAAACATCACCGATGCATATGGAGAGAGAGGTCTTGAATAAGATTTTGGTTTGGCTTCGGTCTTGGTTGGTTCTGTGATTACTTGTGCTGCAGCGGCTGGCTCTGGCTCTGGCTCAGGTACTGGTTTATCAATGGTGGCTGTTGTTGTAGCTGCTTCTGCTTCTGGCTCAGCAACTGGTTTATCGACAGTGGTGGTTGTAGCTGCTTCTGCTGCTACTGTTGCTGGTGCGGGAAGAGCTTTGTTGCTTGTTGATGGAGGAAGAAGAGCCTTTCCTATTTCCTATTAATTCAATGTCGAATTTAGAGTTATATAGAAATGGCTTCTTCGAATTTCTTTACTAAGGTAGAGAGACAGAGATATCTAAACTGGTACTAACCTTTAATTCATCAACAAGTTCTTGAGGAGCAACCTTTGTGTTCAAGAACTCATCCACTTGTTTTAAAGTTTGCTTTCGGTCCTGCAGAGAATTTAGAAGAATCATCAACACATCGAGCAATTTACATTCAAATTGAATCTCGGAGAAAGAAGAAGAATGGGAAGAACCTGCCTCAGCAAATAGAAATTTCTTGCCTGCAAGCTGAACAAGTGCAGCTGAACCTAGTAGTTGGAGTATAGTTTCAATCTGTAGGGATGATGATAGAGATATTAATACCGGAATTGACTAGAGACAAGAAGATAGATAAAGAGAGTAAACCCAAAAACCAACCTCTGAAAATGCTAAAACACTTAATCCAGCAGCAGCAGCTACTCCAAGAGCAACAGATACACCATCAGAACTCTCCTGTACATTTTATGTTTCTCGCCTGTTAAATCATTTCCCGATGTTTCGTACGGAAACTTAAATGAATGTAAAACTGTATACTCACACCAAATACACCGCTGATACTATCCGTCAAACTGCTCAAATCAAGACTGAGAGTCTTCTTTGGCTCTATCCAAGGCAAGTCACTTTTCTGCAAACCAGAAAAAAGGTCACAAATTTGAATGTCGAAGTCAAAGCACTTGAAGAAGCAAATACTGTGGGATGAGAGGAAGAGGAACACACACCAACCAGCCTCTAGGTCCCTCCACACCATCTCTAATTGCGTAAGCATATTTGAATCCATTAAGAGTCACCAATTCAGCAACAAGCTCGGAGTTTCCATCAAACCTGGCTTCCCATTCAAAGAATTAGACTGTATTAAACTACTGAAAAATGGCAACAATGTCTGAAATCTAAATGCTTCTCAATTTCCCTCCAACTGCAACATTGTATCAGTTGTACAATAACACTTATGATTATCACTACTCAAGTTTTCAATAATCTTCCAGAGAACAAACAAAGACAGCTGCAGAGAGAATGAAGGAAGGCTGCAACTATAATTTAGTGATCAAACAATAGAAGAAGCTAAAAAACCTCTCAGTATTTGTAAACTTTCATAAAAAAGGAGGAATCTTTTTTAGTTTCCGAGAGCCTTACTTGTCCAGAATGAACAATGTGGTGTTCTCAGGATCTTTAAACTTCAAGGAAAGCTTCTTTAGGAAACCAGGCTTGTCTTCTCCGTTATAAACGGTAGAAACCGTTTTTTTACCTAAACCCTTAATATTAGGACTGCCCACTTGTCTGATATCAGCAGTGGCTCTTATGTCAAGTAACTGAGCATTATCATCAGTACCCAACTTGGTATAAGCATTCTTAGCAGATTCAACTCCCCAAGCTTTGGGATTTTTGTTCAGAACTTGAGACAGAACAAATGGAACAGCCAATGCAGCAAATCCACCGGCAATAACCAGAGGATTGTCTGTGACGAAATTGGATATCCCATCAATCAGACCATCCGAATCAAACGATGAAGAAGAGGTCATAGATTGTTGCAGAGCCTCCTCGTACGTCAGGGATTTAGCAGGAGCTGTTGCACTGCTTAGAACAGAGGTTAAGAGAGCCAATCCGCCATTGAAGCTCCTCAAGAAGCTATCTTGGGAGATTGGTTTAGGTGATCTCGGTGGAAAGAGGTTAGGGAGCGAGAAAGGCTTCCGTGGTTCTGATCTTTTCTCGGATAAAACCGACATAGGACTAAAGCTAGCGGTTTTCAGAGCTTCCATGGCTCTCTCTCTTTCTCTCTCTCCTTCTACACCAAGAATTGCCAAACTTTTCCCAAAGATGAAAGAAGAGGAAGAAGAAGAAATGGAAGAAAGTGTAAAGACAAGCATTGCTAGTAAGCTGACGTGGACTGTGTAATCAATCCTAGCCACCGCTTGCTTGACACGTGGAATATTTGGATGAGATGCCTCTTGATCATGTCTTGGTGTGAGAGGAGAGCATAGTGATTTACTTAGTCCTATATTGCAGATCAAATGTGTGGCCACAGAACATAGAAGATTCTCTTCAATTGAAGCCTTTGTATATTTACCAAAACGCCCTTTATCCAGACCACAGAGAACAGACTACAAAAGGTTCCCGCAGCATTTGATTTAAGTAAAATGAGAAGATGAAGTAAAAACATTAAGAAAACAGAACATGATGCAATGTAAGGAACTTACAATAGATCAAAGAAATAATCTAAACCTTGTCCGATTTCCCAGATTGAAACGCCGACACCCCAAAGACGAGCATTCTCAAGCCGTAGAAGGACTGACATCAATGTAGGATAGAAAACAGCATGCTTCATCTTCTTATTATCTCTATACATGAAAATATGCTCGCCGCTCTCTTTATCCCAATTTATAGTTGGCTTGTGTTTCTGGAGTAATGCGAGGTAATCCCTTCCGGTGATTGCTCCTCCGCCTCCTGAATCTTGCTCAAAAGAAAACAGTTTTTTTCAGTTAGGTTTGAAAGAAAAGGCGGGAAGAGAACAAGCTACTTATTTAAGCTTGGATGGTTTCATATACCTCCAGAGATTGCAAAATCATTGCCGTAAAAGTTGATACCAAGAAGAACCTTTCTGGCTAGGTTTGAGTCTATGTTGTTGGATGAACCAAGGAGGAGCTTGAGGGTGAAATCTATCCACTTGAGAGGAGCATTGGGGCCAGGGTTCTGGGAATTTGAGAAATCATAGGTCATTAGAGAGAACCCGTCAACTGAATCTTTCAAGAACCGAAGATCTTCTGGTCCAAAATCGTACATTTGAAGCTTATCTGAATGAGGCGGACCAACGACATACATGAACTGCATAGGTTGCTGGTTACTTCTCCGTAAGGACGTTGAGTGAAGAGAGTCTCCAAGTTGTTTTATGAATTTCAGTGCCTAGAAGATTGAAAACACAAAGCCCCATGTAAGGTTAAGGACGTGTGATAATGATATTAGATGCTTGTGAAATATATTTAACGGACTGAAGGAGGACTACATGATATATAATACCTACCATGTTCCGCATGTCCGGGTCATGCAAAACGCCATAAGCTGCCCACCTTGACCAAGACTCTAGCACGATACCATCATATTCCATTTCCCTAGAATTCAAGGAAAAGATGATGTAAAGGGAGTGTTAAAAGTAACAAGCTCTATGTAAAAACTTTCCTCTATTTCAAAGCATGACACTTTACAACAATCTCAGACTCTGAGAGATCCTTACTTGCACTCTGTGACAATAAGGTCGATAGCTTTTTCCCTTAGTTTCTTTTTCTTAAGCAGCTCCCCGGGAATAGCTTCCATAACAACTCTTGGTAATATCTACATGATAGTAGACAAAATTCAGACCATGATAGAATGAAAAATTAATGAAGCAGCAGCATTTCCCAGGCGTAGTTAGTTAAACTACCAACGCATTTCCTCTTGATCGAAGCTCTTGGATCCATCCCTTATCAGCATTATGTCTCCCTTCCAAAACCAAGCCAGATCCTTGACTACTAGAAACAGAAACCGAAAATTGTCACTACCATTTAATAGAAACCCGGAGATAAATACAAGCATTTGGAACTCAATAACTGATATATATATATGTACCTCTTCAGGTCGTACCAGACCGGTGATAAATGTGTAAACTTGGAGTTGAATATCTTTGCCATATCATAGCCTTTAGAGTTCCTGCACAACATTTTTAGCATATGAATCTAATACAGATGATTTCACAATTGCAAATTTCAATATCTCACATCTGAAGCTATTCCAAAGAAACCTACCATTGAGTAATGTAAGCTAACACTGGATAATCATAATGCCTAGTTGATGAATTCTCTGAGGCTTTGGAATGTTCCTGAAACAAATTCATAATGAAGATGAAAAAATCATCCTAAAGTTTCCAGCTTTCTTCAATGGATTCCAACATTTAACGAAACTATGGAAACTCACAGTGAGGATTTCTTGGAAATTAATATCAGTCTTGATGATTCCCTTGTGACGTATTGATGATTCTGTTTGGATGACTTGATTAGGGAATTTGACTTTGTACACGACTATCGAAACGGCGGGAATCACGATGAAGAAGATCACGAAAATGGTGATGAGTCTCCGATCTGAGTATGGTTCTCCGACTTGAGATACTGACTCGTCTCCGTCCTTCCGCCGTTTCAAAGTCTCCGCCGCCGATGAACGTCTCTCGCGCCTCCTCGCCATCGAGCTTCTGTCACCAGTGTAGAAACAACGACTGAAACGACATCGTTTTGCTAAGGGAGAGCTGTTTTTCGTTAGATGTAATCCCAGATTTACCCCTGCTTCTGGTCAAATATTACATTCAAGACCTATAAGATAATATCAGAGAGATAGATTTGGAACATTTGGAAAAAAGAGGAGGGTTTTATGGTTTTATCGTTAAACCCCCAATCCAAATCTTCGTGACCAGACTCAGATTCTTCTACAGAACCTATTACTAGATTGAATCGAATCGAAAAGGTGAGATATACTTATTTTCCTGAAGTCGAATTTCTTATATTTTTCGTCGTAGAAGACTCAAAACATTTCTTGGGTGAAATTCACAGGCTTCGAGTCTCAGAAATGGAGCCTAAGCTTCTGCTTTCTGCTC
The DNA here is from genome assembly GCA_014578085.1 of Cardamine resedifolia. NCBI lineage: Eukaryota > Viridiplantae > Streptophyta > Magnoliopsida > Brassicales > Brassicaceae > Cardamine > Cardamine resedifolia. Next base: position 42,410 of record VBRH01000213.1, on the reverse strand, counting down.
ATAAACCTTTGTTTGTCTCTTGCAACTCTCCATTCTATGAAAAACCTTATCTTTCTGTCAATTCCCGTTTGCCTATGTCCACAATTCGAGCTGCGAGGTCTCAATTTATGGGGGAAGGTTTAATTTTGGGGAACAAATATGGATTTTGGAGCGGTTCGAGGAAAACACGTGTTGTTGTTGAGCCTGTGAGAGCTGCTGTGAAGAGAAGGAAAGAGCTTACTTTTGATAACGTTGTTCAAAGGGACAAGAAACTGAAGTTAGTGTTGAACATTCGGAAGATTCTCGTGAGTCAGCCTGATAGGATGATGTCTCTTAGGGGTTTGGGTAAGTACAGGAGAGATTTGGGTTTAAAGAAACGTCGTCGGTTTATAGCTTTGCTCAGGAAATATCCTGGTGTGTTTGAGATAGTTGAAGAAGGAGCATATTCATTGAGATTCAAGATGACATCAGAGGCTGAAAGGCTTTACCTTGAGGAAATGAGGATTAGGAATGAGCTTGAAGATCTGTTAGTTGTGAAGTTGAGGAAATTGGTGATGATGTCAGTGGACAAGCGAATTTTATTGGAGAAAATTTCCCATTTGAGGACTGATTTAGGGCTTCCTTTAGAATTCCGCGACACGATTTGTCAGCGTTACCCGCAATATTTCCGAGTTGTTCCTACACCTAGAGGTCCGGCTTTAGAGTTGACTCACTGGGATCCTGAGCTTGCAGTGTCAGCTGCTGAGTTATCTGAGGAGGATAATAGGGCTAGAGAAACAGAAGAGAGGAATTTGATTATCGATAGACCGCCCAAGTTCAATAGGGTTAAGCTTCCAAGGGGTCTCAATCTTTCAAAGAGTGAGACAAGGAAGATATGTCAGTTCCGTGATATGCCGTATATATCTCCTTACAAGGATTTCTCCCACTTGAGGTCGGGAACACTCGCGAAAGAGAAGCATGCTTGTGGGGTTATTCATGAGCTTTTGAGCTTAACGACTGAGAAAAGAACGTTGGTGGATCACTTGACTCATTTCCGTGAGGAATTCAGATTCTCGCAACAACTAAGAGGAATGCTTATAAGGCACCCTGATCTCTTCTATGTGTCTTTAAAAGGAGAAAGAGACTCTGTTTTCTTAAGAGAAGCTTACAGGAACTCTGAATTGATAGATAAAGATCCTTTAACTCTTGTGAAAGAGAAGATGCGCGCACTTGTTTCTTTACCGAGATTCCCAAGGAGAGGAGGACCCAAGAAAGACGAAGAAGGAAGAGAGGAACAGATCGATAAAAGCGATGCAGAAGGTGAGGAGGAAGAAGAAAGTGATGATGAAGAGTGGTCTGATGTTGATGGTTACTTGGAAGGTGAAGATGGTGGCAATGATGATGAAGGTGATTGGACTGATGAAGAAGGAGATGAAGATGTGCCTCCTAACTTTGATGATGATGATGAAGAAGAAGAGGAAGAAGAACGTAGCGTGAAGATTGGATTGAGTCCTTCGAGTAGAAAATCAAGTACTCCTAGAAAGAAGGAAGAGAAAGTACTTATTCCTGTGTTCCCTGATGGTACTCCAAGGGAAAAATGGTAAATCATTACAGAAAAGTTCCATGAAAAATGTTTACCTTGTCTTGTAACATTTCTTGAAGATGGAACACTAATAGCTAAAATTTATGTATGCTTTTGCTTTGTTGTAAAAACAACACTTGAGAATGATGTTCAATCTTTCTTAACTTTTTTGTAGTGTTTAGATGAGTAGTTTAATTGCTTTCTTCTGTAGTGAAGATCTTAAAACATATAAAACGCTGCGTTTTGAGTTCATAACGAAATAAAACGGATAGTCTTCTTATCTAAAAAAAATGGAGAACCTTTCTGTAACTTTTCGCCATTGTTACAGCTCCTTGTTTCTTCATCAGTCACAGAAAAGATATCTTATTAATCATTCTTCGGCTTGTTATTCTCTGGACATCAAGCATGCGTCGTTTGAGTCTATACCAATCTCAATTTCTCTGGAACCGTCGTCTTCAAATTGGGATTTTCATCCGTTGAAGGAGCTGAATGGATGCAAAAATCTGGTTTCTGTTAAAGCTACTCATGCTCGGATGATGAAGTTATTGACTCGATTCGACTTGGAGCTCATCATCGCCAAGTGCTTGATCTCTCGTTACCTTGAATTCGGAGAATTTGGATATGCTAGTACTGTTTTCTTTTTGGGTTTCCCTCGGAATCAAGTTTCATGGAGGGATTTCTTGGAAGAGATCGAGCATTTCGGAGTAGAGAAATATAAGGTTTTAGATGAATTTGTTCTGCTACAGAACAAAGGAGTCAATTTCGATGGAGTAGTGCTCGCTATGGTTTTGAGAATTTGTACTGTTCTAATGAATCAGTTTCTGGGTTTCACTATCCATGGCGGTTTGATCAAGAGAGGACTCGATAGTTTAGACACACGAGTGGTTTCTGCGTTGATGGGTTTCTATGGAAGATGTGTGAGTTTGGATATTGCTAACAAGATATTCGATGAAATGCCTAAAAGAGATGATCGCGCATGGAACGAGATCATAATGGTGAACTTGCAGAGTGGGGATTGGGAAAAGGCTGTGAAACTGTTCAGAGAGATGCAGTTTTCAGCTGCAAAAGCTTATGATAAAACAATTGTTAAGCTTTTGCAAGTTTGTAGCAACCAGGGAGGTTTTGAAGAAGGGAGACAGATTCATGGGTATGTTCTGAGACTTGGATTTGAATCAAATGTGTCGATGTGTAACTCCTTGATTGTCATGTACTCAAGGAATGGCAAGCTTGAATCATCCAGGAAAGTTTTTAATTCGATGAAAGACCGAAATTTGTCTTCTTGGAACTCTATTGTATCGGCTTATACGAAATTTGGTTACGTAGATGATGCTATGGATCTCCTGGAAGAAATGGAGACATGTGGTCTGAAACCAGACATAGTGACATGGAACTCTCTTTTGTCAGGTTACGCTTTTAAAGGCTTATCCAGAGATGCCATTGCCATATTGAAGAGAATGGAAATTACTGGTTTGAAGCCAAACACGAGCTCAATAAGTAGTCTTCTTCAAGCTATTGCTGAACCGGGGCTTCTTAAAGTTGGAAAAGCGATTCACGGATATATAATAAGAAATCAGCTTTGGTATGATTTGTATGTAGGAACCACATTGATCGACATGTATGTCAAAACTGGCTGCTTGCCTTACGCGCGGATAGTTTTTGTTACAATGGATCATAAGAAGAACATTGTTGCTTGGAATTCGCTCATCTCAGGACTTTCGTACGCTGGTCTGCTGAAGGATGCTGAAGCTTTGATGAGTAAAATGGGGGAGGAAGGGATCAAACCTGATGCTGTTACATGGAACAATCTGGTTTCTGGGTATGCGACTTGGGGGAAAACTAAGAAAGCTTTGGCTGTGATAGGGAAGATGAAGGAGAATGGTGTGGCGCCTAACGTGGTTTCATGGACAGCCATTATGTCCGGATGTTCCAAAAATGGAAACTTCAGGAATGCTCTCAAAGTTTTCATTAAAATGCTGGAAGATAGTGTCGCTCCGAACTCAGCCACTATATCCAGCTTGCTTAGGATAATAAGTTGCTTGAGTCTACTACAAAGTGGCAAAGAGGTTCACAGTTTCTGTTTGAGGAACAATTTGATCCGTGATGCATATGTTGCAACTGCACTAGTAGATATGTACGCAAAATCAGGGGATCTTCACAGCGCGACTGAGATTTTCTGGGGCATTAAAAACAAACCGCTAGCTTCTTGGAACTGTATGATCATGGGTTTAGCCATGTTTGGGCAAGGCGAAGAAGGGATAGCGGTTTTCAATGCGATGCTTGAAGCGGGCATGGAACCTGATGCTATAACGTTTACGTCTGTCTTGTCTGTATGCAAGAACTCAGGTCTTGTTAGAGAAGGGTGGAAATATTTTGATCTTATGAGGTCTCATTATGGTGTTATCCCAACTATCGAACACTGCTCGTGCATGGTAGATATGCTCGGGAGGTCGGGTTATCTTGATGAAGCCTGGGACTTCGTTCAAACAATGCCATTAAAACCGGATGCAACCATTTGGGGTGCATTTCTTTCAGCTTGTAAGACCCATAGAGACCTTAAACTCGCAGAAGTTGCTTGGAAGAGGCTACAAGTGCTGGAACCGCACAATTCAGCTAATTACATGATGATGATCAACTTGTACAGAAATTTGAACAGATGGGAAGATGTTGAACACACACGGGACTTGATGAGGAATCACAGGGTGAGAGTTCAGGATCTTTGGAGCTGGATTCAGATCGATCACATGGTTCACGTCTTCTATGCAGACCGAAAAGCACATGCTGATGAAGGAGAGATATACTTTGAGCTGTACAAATTAGTCTCTGAAATGAAGAAATCGGGTTATGTGCCAGACACAAGCATTATACACCAAGACGTAAATGAACCAGAGAAAGAGAAGCTGCTTATGGGACATACAGAGAAGTTAGCAATGACCTATGGCCTCATCAAGAAGAAAGGCACAGCTACTATAAGAGTGGTCAAGAACACAAATATATGTTCCGATTGCCACAATGTAGCAAAATACATGTCAGTTTTGAGAAACCGCGAGATTGTTTTACACGAGGGGTCTCGAGTTCACCAGTTTAGAGACGGAAAATGTTCCTGTAATGACGCCTGGTGATAGATAATATAGATAGTAACTAGCTCTGTTCTTTTTTTTTACAATGGTGCGTATATACAGACACACTGTTCAACAAACACCAGAAAACAAATTACATCAAAACTTTTACCGCAGGCTTGTCTATGCCTATGGAGCTGATCTGAGCAAAGCAGCAGAGAGACACGACAAATGCGTTTTTCTATATATATATATATGTGACCAGACTAAAGAATTTCTAAGTGGAAGATTCTAAACACACTGGATCCTTATTTTCTTCACTGAGTTTGTAAGTGCAATTCTTCTCTTTATATCTTCAAAGTTTGCCGTATGATTCTTCTCTCTGTGTCCTTTGGAAGTGTCTCAGAATGTGGTAGTGTCCTGAGCAGCCAATCTTTCAGAGACACAAGCCAAGGATTTGAGGTTACACTTGATGAGTGATTCAACAAAGTAACAAGTCTCATCTTTAGTGTTGCCTTGAGGAACATCCACAACAAAAGATTCAATCACCATAGTTGCTGACCTTCCATCAATCATCTCAGGATGTACAGTCAAGATCGAAGAGTAATTCTGCAGAAAAGGGATAATCAACAAATTTCTCTGAATCTGTAAGAAAAAAAAACTATGAGATTTTAGATTTATTCACCTTAAGTCTGTGATCACCACCAATGATGTTGATACCAAGGATGTGTTCATCATCATCAAGCTGTTCCAATCTCTCGGTACTTGTCGTCGCAGGAAGACCAGATTTGACATTTACTTCTCTGAGACTACCGATTTCAGGATCACCATTAACAGTGCATTTGCTTACAAATGGTTTGTATTTCTGCGGCTGATCAAATCTCCGCACAAGTGACCAAACCTGACTCATGTATATATAAACCATCGTTAGCTTCAACACTAAAAAGAGACACAAAATTTCAGTTTACTTGAAATAAATTTTTTTTTTTTTTCATAAAGAAAAATTAAGCGGTAATCGGCAAACAAAAAAACAGTAATATCGGAAATTTCAATTTCACGGTGAATCGGGGAAAAATCATTTAAATAAAATACGAATGGAAATAAACAAGAAAACGAATCTGCGTACGAGATGAACAGGAGCTTGAATGTATTTGACGATAACAGAGGTACACTGGTTCTCTTTGCAATGGTGACGATGATGCAACCGTAAGTACTGCGCCGTCAACAGAGCTCCGAACATCTCTGTATCGTCTCCGATGATCTCCATCTCCGATAGTCTGATATGGATCAGAATGTCTAATCTTCTTGTGGATAAGGTTGAGTAAATAAAGGGAATAAATAGCTTTTATGATGCAAGAGCTTTGATTTTTTTTTTTTTGGTTGGTTAGGCACAAAAATCAACGAACACACCGACATATAATAACACCAACGTGAACCGACAAATCCTTAAAAGACAGTACGTGTCATTTTCTTATTGGTTTGTCGTCTTTCTTTTTGGATTAGCCATTGACTTTTAGCACATCAAGTCTTTCTTATCCGGCCAAATAAGCTTTCTCAGTTATCTCTGCTCATCAGAAAGGAAAAAACCCCTAATGTAAAAAACTCCTCAAGTAAGGATAAATAGTAAAAAAAACCCAATCTAGTAAAGATAAATCATAAAAAAACTTATCAATTATATATTTAATATAAAATCTCTTAACTTTAAATTCGTTAATGAATAAACTCCTCTCTCTACAATTTTGTTAAAAGTTAAAATATAGTTAAACTTTAAACATGACGGTTTTTTTAAATAAAACCCCTCAACTAAAGATGAATGGTAAAAAAACCTCTTCATTATATATTTAATGAAAAAGTTCTCAACTTTAAATACGTTAATGAAAAATTCCCTCTGTCTATAGTGCTGTTATACCGTTAAAGATGAATACTAAAAGAACCCCTCTATTATGTATTACAACATATTTTTTTATTGACTTTTGACATATCCAAAACCTATTAAAATATAAAAATCCAGCAAATTTCATATTACATACTGAATTTATTGAGTGGTATTTTTCTCTTTAAACGGTCGTTACCACTATATAATAAACATCATTCAAGGAGACAAAAAAACCTTCTCAATAAACACAGTCGGTAGTATGAAGTCTTCATTTTCTAGATTTTTATGTTACAACATGTCATTTATTTTCATTTTAGAACATCAAAATTCATAGCATTTTTATTTTATAATATGTTGTTTTCATTTTATAACATGTCGTGTCGTTTTTGACCAAAAAAAAAAAAATGTTGCGTTTTAAATTTTACAATGTAACAGCGTTGTAGACAGAAAGATTTTTTCATTAACAGATTTAAAGTTGAGGGGTTTTTTCATTAAATATATAATTGAGAGGTTTTTTTACCATTCATCTTTAATTGAGAGGTTTTATTACTAAAATCTGTCATATTTAAATTTTTAAAAATACTGCATTTTCAATTTTAACGAAATTGTAGACCGAAGGGTTTTTTCATTAACGGATTCAAAGTTGAGAGTTTTTTTCATTAAATATATAGTTGAGAGCTTTTTTTATGATTTATATTTACTTAAGGGGTTTTGTTACTGAACAACTATTTTGTAAAATGAGAAAGCCAAGAAATGCATTAATGCATATACATTTTTTTAACTTTAATAAATGAGAAATACCAAAGATAGGCTACATTTTTCTTCCTAACACTTATCTCAATATAATAAAGAATATCTTTGATAATTAGATAGTTTTTATATTTTATTTTTTGATTTAGGCAGTTTTTGAAATTTTAATTATTTTTAGGTAGTTTTTTATGAAAAAATCTTTTTAAAAACTATCCAAAACAAACATAAATAACAAAAATTATGTAAATAGCAAATTAAAATATAAAAACTACCATTCTCCAAATTTCTCTATAATAAACATCATTAAGTTGTCTGAAAAGTAGTCAAGTAGATAAGATGTCAGCTGAGGTCAGCATGAGATCCCAATGAAGACATTCACACTACTACAAGAGTACAAGTGATGTCATCAACGAGCCAACCAATTTTTAAGTTTTCCATACACTCTTCAAAAACTACATATGATCTAACAATTTGCCAGCAAAATTTATTATCCGAAAAAAAAAATGAAACTCTGTTTTGACGAGTGTGACTACCTCTACCGATTACACGTTCCACATCACCGTCCTCGTCAACGCTGACGCCTTCGCCATCTTGGCTTTCGCTGTCTCCATCGTGATATCAGCTTCTTTCACCATCTTAGCCGCCTTCGTCGCCGTTTCTCCAGCGTTCATGGCCATGTCCGCCGCTTTTTCCATCATTGTTTCAACTTCCTCCACCATTTTTTCCGCCTTTTCCGCTATAACCCCCGCGTCATCCACCATTGCCGATGCCTTTTCCACCATTGCTAACACCTCCTTCACCATGGCTATAGAGAGACATCACCCAGCGTTTTGTAAGAGTGTATTTTTTGGTTTAAAAACATTGGAAAAAACAGAGAATTTGTTTTAACAAACCTCTAGCTTTCTTTCGTGTTTCAGCTATTCTTTGCTTGATCTCCACGGCTGTGTTGAAAACCCCCAGAGTTGGCTCGTTACACACAAAACACTTATTGTTCTCCCTGTGACGCTGCATCATGAAACAAACAACAACAAGAAAACTCTGTTTTTCAGTATGTTTTCAGAAATTAGCCAAACCAGTCACGAAACTCGAAATATTGCTGTAAAGAAGATACACCTTTAGTGCACAGTTTTTGCAGAAGTAATGGTAACAATTGGTGACAACAGGATCCAAGAATGGTCGTCTGCAAATGGAACAACCTGAGGGAAATACTGCTGGTTCATAGTCAGTTTCAAGCTTTCTCGATGTTTGTTTTGCGACTTTCTTTGGGTTCTCTAATTTGGAGCTTTCGCTTTTCGAATCTTCATCTTGGTCTGCATTCAGCATTCTTTTCTTTAAGTTATGAGGCATTTCACCTTGTTGAGACTTAGATTCTTGCTCAGCAAGTTTTGATTCTTGCACGGACGTTTTAGGTTCACCAGAATATGACATTCTTCTATATCAGATTAACAAATACGGTATCAGGATTAGTTCTCTGAATCTAACATTTACCGATTCTAATTTCGATCAAATTTGATGACAACACACAATACTAGAGATCTGATTACCGAATTCGATTTGAAAAGAAACAGTTTTGTGTTTTTCCACCTATAAATCGTAATTAAACCAATAAACTATAGAATTTATACTATTTAGATGAATCTATGGAATTCAGGATAAACCATTTTTATTGAAAATGGCGGTAAAATCCCCGAAATAACTAAAAAAAGGAACGAACAGAGAGAAGAAGACATGACATTAAAGAAAGGAAGAGATAACTAACATCGCCGTAAGAAGAAACCAGTGATTATCGGGAAAATTACTCCTGGAATCAGAACAACGACGGTGACGACTGACGACGTTTTCCGATTGCGAGAGGCGGATGCTGAGAAAAACGAAGAAGAAGAAGAAGAAGAAGAAGAACAGTTATAAATAGTGGGGACTGTTAGTCAGGCCGGTAGTTTCAATTTGAATATCGAATCGGGATTAATGGGCTTTATAAGAAACAGGCCCATTAAATGTTTTCGGCTCACCTAGTTTGACTCGGTTTTCTTTTTAATTTCTTTTTATTTTATTTTCCCTCTCATTTGTCTTTTTTCCAATTTCGAAGAAACTGGCCATGAATCTCCATTTACTAGCGCCATGCCAAACTTGACGAACAAAACTTATTTGACTAAGCGAGAAAATTTCAGAGAGTTAAGTTCGAGAAATTTCCAATTTTTGTTCATCGGAAAAATCTTATTGTTTAATTTTATTAATCACTGCTCAGTCACTTCAACGTTCTGGTAAGTTTCAGAAGTAAGAGAGATATGAATGTTTGATTTATAGTTTCCGTTTCTTCTTCTTCGTCTAATTCTGTAACTGTCTTCTTCGCAATAACAAATTAAGATAATAAATCGATATGTTACTTTCTCTCTCTCGTCGCCACTTATATATATATCTTCAATTCCCTGATTTTTATTTTTTTTTGATAAAATTCTCAATTTTTTTTTTTTTGGGCAGAAATATTTGAAAGTTTAGCTATAATCGGAACCCTAATTTTGATTTTGGGACTTATGATTAAGGATCCGTTGAAGAAAACCAAGACTTGACTTATGGTTTTTGGCCGCGACAGTCGTGTAAGGTTTGTTTACTTGATTCAATCTCGTCTGTTTTTAAAACCAATTCACTGATAATGGTCACTGAGTTTTAGAAGATTCTCAGTTTTTGGTGATGATTTTGTTTAGGTTCAGAGATTGGATTTCAGAGGGATCATTAACTACAGAGTATGGTTACGGATTAAAAGCTAGACCATCACTAAACACAGTTTTGAAGAATGTTCGTAGAGGATTTGAGAAAGGTTCTGATAAAATCAGGACTTTTAAGAAACTATTAAGTTTTGGTTTACATAAGAATGAGCAGAAGAGAGATTCTAGCACTACTACACAGAAGAACATTATAAACCCACAAGGCTCCTTTTTGCAGAACTGGAATAAAATCTTTCTCTTTGCTTCAGTGATTGCTTTGGCGATTGATCCATTGTTTTTCTATATTCCCATTGTTGATGGAGAAAGGCACTGTCTTAATTTGCACTCCAACTTGGAGATTGCAGCTAGTGTGCTTCGAACATTTATTGATGCCTTCTACATTATTCACATTGTGTTTCAGTTTAGAACAGCTTATATCTCTCCTTCTTCTCGGATTTTTGGAAGAGGCGAGTTGGTAGAGGATCCTAAATCAATAGCCATAAAGTATCTATCATCGTACTTCATCATCGATGTTCTTTCTATCCTTCCACTCCCACAGGTAAATAACCTCTACTTGTGATCCCTTAAGTAGCTATTGGTTTACTGGTTCAACAATATTCTCTTTGTTTCTTCTGCAGCTTGTGGTCTTAGCTGTTATCCCCAATGAGAACAAGCCGGTCTCTTTGATCACTAAGGACTACCTGATCACTGTCATTTTTACTCAATACATTCCCAGGATTCTTCGTATTTATCCACTTTACAGTGAAGTTACTAGAACATCTGGCATAGTTACTGAAACAGCTTGGGCTGGAGCTGCTTGGAACCTATCTCTCTATATGTTAGCCAGTCATGTGAGTACCAAAATTTCATCAGATAGCATAATCTTTACTATTGTACATGCGTCCCAAGTTTTGATTGATTGATCAAGTTAATCTGATAACTTACTTCTCTAGGTGTTTGGAGCATTGTGGTACTTAATATCAGTAGAACGAGAAGACAGATGCTGGCGTGAAGCTTGCGAGAAGAGACCAGAGGATTGTGATTTTAGATTTCTCTACTGCGATGAAAACAGAAATGTTACAAACGATTTCCTGACGACATCGTGCCCGTTTATCAACCCTGATGATATAACAAACTCAACAGTCTTCAACTTTGGCATCTTTACTGATGCTTTAAAGAGTGGGATTGTTGAATCAGATGACTTCTGGAAGAAATTCTTCTACTGCTTCTGGTGGGGTCTTCGTAATCTAAGGTTTGAAGTTGAGCAATTCCATGCCAAGCCCGTTTTAGTAAGAAATTCAAGAGTCACTTGATGGCTGGCAAAGATGTGATGAGCAGTGCCTCTCTATTTGCATCTGTGTCCAGATATGTATCAATGACTAATGTGATCACTTGCTTTTGTCTCTTTTCAGTGCATTGGGACAAAATCTCAATACGAGCAAATTCGTAGGGGAGATCATCTTTGCTGTATCAATGTGCATAGCTGGACTAGTCTTGTTCGCACTACTTATCGGAAATATGCAGGTAAATCCCACTCCTTTCACTGCCTTGCTTTCAACACACACTTAAGCCACATGGAAGATAAAACAGAGATGTTTCCATTACAGAAATATTTGGAATCGACAACAGTTCGGGAAGAGGAGATGAGAGTGAGAAAAAGAGACGCAGAGCAATGGATGTCTCATCGGATGTTACCTGATCACCTGAGGAAACGTATCAGAAGATATGAACAATACAAATGGCAGGAAACTAGAGGAGTCGAAGAAGAAAACCTTCTGCGTAATCTCCCTAAAGACCTCAGAAGAGACATCAAACGCCATTTTTGCCTCGATCTCCTCAAGAAAGTAAGTGCTTCCAGCTTCTCTTCTCGATCCTCCATTGATATTATTATATAAAAATAATCGTTGAGCGAATCATTTATAGGTGCCTATTTTCGAGATAATGGATGAGCAATTGCTAGATGCCGTGTGTGACAAGCTAAGACCCGTGCTCTACACTGAAAACAGCTATGCAATTCTAGAAGGAGATCCAGTGGAAGAGATGTTGTTTGTCATGAGAGGAAAACTTATGAGCGCCACCACAAACGGTGGCCGGACTGGCTTCTTTAACGCCGTGTACCTCAACGCCAGCGACTTTTGCGGCGAAGATCTTCTCACTTGGGCATTGGATCCTCAGTCTTCATCTCATTTTCCGATCTCAACGAGAACAGTTCAAGCTTTAACGGAAGTAGAAGCCTTTGCTCTCGCAGCAGAAGATCTCAAGCTCGTCGCCTCGCAATTCAGACGACTCCATAGCAAACAGCTTCAACATACTTTCAGGTTTGGTTTCTTTAGACCGGTCTCTGCTTCTCTCCGATTTTCGGTTATGTGTTGGTTTAATTCGGTTTAAATGTCAGGTTTTATTCGGTACAATGGAGAACATGGGGCGCGTCTTTCATACAAGCTGCGTGGCGGAGACATTGCCGGAGGAAACTAGCGAGGTCACTAACGGAAGAAGAAGATCGATTCCGAAACGCGATCGTAAAACGCGAACGCGAAGCCGCGTCTTCGTCGAGCCTGGTTGCCACGTTATACGCGTCGCGTTTCGCTTCAAACGCGCTTCGCAATCTGCGTCACAACAACCTTCCACTGCTCCCTCCTAAACCCTCCGAGCCTGATTTCACTGCCAATCGTATTCAAAACTCTTAAAAATTCTCTGCCACCTGTCTAGTTCCCACTTTACATT
>VBRH01000213.1:18427-29690 GCA_014578085.1 Cardamine resedifolia | reverse complement strand
AATTACAGAAATTAGAATTTAGTTTCTGCTACAAAAAAAAAAAAAAATGGTTATATGGATTAGATTACTAAATTTTACTTATGATTTAATTATTTTAACAAATTTTATTTTACAAATTTATATTATTTTAGCTTTCTACTAAATTTTAGAAGGTTATTTAACACACAATTTGCATAATACATGTTATTTATCTGATGATAAGTTGTTCCATATCATTTCATATTATACTCGATGATGTGTTATTTTATTGGATAACAAATTAAATGAAATATGCAAACACAAAAAATATTTTCGTCAAACCCTATAATTTGTTTTTTCTTTTGTCAAATCTCAACTCAACAACCATATAAAAATTTGATTAGTCATTTCAAACCATATGGCATCGTAAATAAAACTAAAAAACATTAAATTAAACAAGGTTGACAAAAAATCATCATTAAAACAACAAAAATTAGATTGACCGACTTATTAAGAATCAATCCGACAATATAAAAGCCATTTTAATCAATCATAAACCCAAAAAAGCCCAACAAGTAGAGAGAGAAAGACTTAGGGCTTTGTCTTTTCAATTTTCTCCCTTTCTCGAACTTCTTCTTCCTCCAGAGCTTATCGAATTGAGATCGATGGCGGATCAGAATTTCAAGCCGTTGCAGTTTTTCGTAAGACTACTCGACGGAAAATCACTAACCCTCACTTTCTCCTCTCCATTAGCCTATGGTGACCAGATCAAGCAACGGATCTTCGAGCATACGAAGATTCCGACGCATCTACATCGTTTGATATGCGGAGGATATCAGATCTCCGACGAATCATCGATTTCTCAGCCTGACGCCACCGTGAATCTTGTCCTTTCCCTCCGTGGAGGTAAAGGAGGTTTCGGATCGCTACTTCGTGGTGCGGCGACGAAAGCTGGGCAGAAGAAGACAAACAACTTCGATGCGTGTAGGGATATGAGTGGAAGGAGATTGAGGCATGTAAACGCTGAGAAGAGGCTAGAGGAGTGGAAGGAAGGAGAAGAAGAGAGGAAGCTTGAGAAATTGGCACATGAGTTTCTGAAGAAACAAGCGAAGAAAGTTAAGCAAGGCGTTGGAAATGGAGCTACTCAGAAGTATGTGAAGAAGTATAGAGAAGAATCTGATAAGTGTATTGAGGCGGTTGAGTTGGCATTGAAAGAATCTTTCCAGAATGGGAAGAGGAAAGGGAAGATGATTGCAGAATCTGATAAATCGAAACGGCTTAAGATATGGTAATTTGATCGATATAAGCTTGAATTAGAATTGAAAGTTAAGTTCTTTGTTTTCTAGTTTTAGGTTACGAAACTTCATGGGTTTAGTGATTGCGAAAGTTGTTCTTTTTATGAACTTGTGATGCTAATGATGGAATTTTAGATTCGTTAGTCTCGTCTACATTTTGAGATCTGTTGATGTAATTTTGTTACTTGGGTTCTTTATATCTCTTGCCTTTGATGATGTATTAATGTTTTTTGCAGGAAGGGAAAGAGAGCTGTTGAAGATAGTGACAGTGATGATAGTAGCGACGAGGAAGATGAGAAATTTGTTGTTATAAACAATGGTAGCCAAGTTGTTTCAGATAAAGATACTGATGAAAGCTCGGGCTCGGTTGTGGCTGGACCCCATGATGGTGATTCTTCGGGTAAAGCGTCATGCAATAGTGGTTCAGAGGAAGAGAAAGATGTTGTAGTGCACCAAAGTTCTGATGTACCTAAGGGAGATATCACCGGTGTTCAAGTGGTTAACGAAAAGAAGATGGATGATACACCTGTTACTGTTGCTGATGTAATGGATCACACTGAAAAGGAGGAGAAGTCAAGTGATGACAGTGAAAATAAGAATCTGGTCGAAGTAGCTTGTGTAATGTTGATTACGTCTGTAGCTGTTAATAGTAAAGGCAGTGATTCAGAAGTAAAGACAGGAGGAGCTGCGGGAGAAACAGAGTCTGTTGAACCGCTTAACTTTGATGATTTCAGTTCAGCAACAGATATGGAGGTATGTATGGATTTTTCATACACCAAGTCAAAATCAATATGATGTCTTTGAACACATTATAATCAGAAACTCGAAATCTGCTTTGTACAATGGCGTGTACATTGTGTTACATCAACCACTACTGAACCTTTGTATCTGTGTGTTTGGTTTCAGGTTTTGGGGATGGAGAGATTGAAGACTGAGCTTCAATCGCATGGACTGAAATGCGGAGGGACATTGCAAGAGCGGGCTGCAAGGCTGTTCTTACTTAAATCAACACCCATCGATAAGCTCCCAAAGAAATTGCTGGCCAAGAAATGAAGAACAATATGCATGCAACTCCGAAAATGTTCCAACCCTTTTGAAGTTCTCTGCTTGTAGTACAATAACACAACCACCATGTGTAATATCAGCTGTAATATTTCACTAATCCACCAAGATGATCACTTTTGGCAATCACTCCTATTTCTCTTGTTTTTCTTCTTCTACAAAATTAAAGTTAAATGTTTCGGGTTTATATTGATTGCCCGAGCGGTCTATATAGGCTATAGCATCTCACAGGCTTGTAACACGATTTGATCCGCGATACACTTGGGCTTGTGACACAATGCCATCCGCTTCCAGGGACAAAATCCTGTTTTTACAGAAACAGAGCGAGGCTTTGACTGACAAATATTCTGAATGAAGACAACCACATGAATCTTTGTAAGAGAGCACAAGAAAGACCTATTGCTTATTGTTTGTCAAAGGCTTAATTTTAGAAAGTTATTGTCTGAAGCAGAGTATGTAAAGTAACACGTTGATTTACAGAATGCATGTAGATAAACTTATCTCACATTTTATGCATGTTTATAAACTTATCTCACATTTTCTCCGACTCTAGTATTTTAAAGTGGAGGAAGAATCTTATTTTTGACGTTACAACAAGTAAATGAGATGGAATAGTTTTAAGGATCCAATAATGTTACGTGGGAGTTTTTCCTGTGACAAATCAAAAAGAGGATTGGTTAGATTCTTAAAGGAAAAAACAAGTCGTACATTGTGGAGCTTGAAGTCTAATTTGAAGCACAAACCTTGACCTTGACTTTTGTCAGGCATCACTGCATCATGGACTTTTGCATTATATATTTTGCCTCTCTTATGGCTGAGCTCGCAGCATACAGCGCTATTTTCTTAAGCTGCAATGCAATGACAAGAGAAGTGAGAAGAGGTTAAGGTGAGACTATATCTTTTTAGCTTCAAAAATGCTTTATTTCCAATATGATTCAGAATATTCAAATATTATGAAATGATAGAGTACCTCCAATTTATCTTCGTTTGATCTGTGGTCTTTTGGTAATCTCCGGAACTCTTGTGTTAGCCTAAGGCATTCTTCAACGCTTTCAGGAGCCACAAAGTCTAGTGCCACCTTTATGCAAGACTGGGAACAGTCCGAATTTTAGGATCATTAACATTTCAAATCCAAATGAATGAATGAAGAAGATGCAACTTCTTGATTCCTAAACATGATGTTTCCAAAGAAAGGGAATCTAACTGGTTGCTGACCTGTCTATTCCTCACTTGGTGAGGACAACCTGCAGGTATGAAAACAGCTTCGCCAAGGTGTTGCTCAAAGGTCCATGGTTCTATATCTGCATATGAACAAAACATATATCAGCCGATCGTTATAGTAAAGAAGTTTAACCAGCATGTAAAGCAGCACAGGTTTTAGTACAGACCATAATCTTACCAAATTCCTCCTTCAGCTGTTTCTTCTGGCTTTCACTCAAGAACATAGTCTGGTCATGAATTGGGTGATCTACCTGAAATTAAACAGTTCAAATAATTTCAGATTTCTCACGCATTTTTGACTAATTCAATATGAATCATTTACAAGAGATGTATGTGATGATACATACGAATTCCACGGGTTGGTTATTGGTGTGACGAAACTCATGCCAGTGCCTTTCCAAATACTGAATAAGTTTTGGAACATCCTCTCTTCTAAAGATATCCCAGACAGCACCACCATGCACAGCGTTTGGCCTCTCATTGGCATTGCCTTCAGCTTCCTTTGGAGTATCCAGTTTCTGCTCTGGTATGGATTTCACAGTTGTTCTTACAGGTTGTGGATGATCATTCTCTGTATCCAGAGGGGCAGTTGAAAGAAGTGTTGGCATCATTAGTCCATTCTCTACCAAGGGATCATCTTCTTTTTGGTATATTGAAGACAATCTCTCTGTCTTCAAACTTATGTCATTATGATTCTCATCAGCTAATGATTCGTTTTTCAGCGTTACATTCTCCTGAGGAATTAAACCCGCATCTGCCTTTAGATCATGAGCTAGCTCCATACCAGTAATGCAAGCTGGTGAACCAGAAGACTCTTCGATAAGATCACTTCTTTCAATGTAAGTACAGTCAACTGAGATTAAGCCATACTGATCAGTAATATGTGTATTATACAAAAAAATGGGAGAGAACTCTTTCAAAGTTCTTGCAATACCTTTTGAAACAAATATTTTCTCAACTTCTTGTGAGCTGGACGGTCTCGAGCTGCTATTTGATTGTTCTTCCAAAAGACCATTGCATTTCTTTAAAGCTTCCATATTCTTTATAGGGTCAACCAAGATGATTTCACCTTCATCCACTCCTTTGGGTGATTTGTTTACAAGTTCACTGGCTTCTGTCCCTTGACCACCGTATTGGTTATGCAACTTGGTTTCAGCATATCTTTTCTGTTGTACTTTTATGTCTCGGTATTGCTTGGAAGGTATTTCCACTTTAGCTGTGTGTGTCAGCACATTGACCTAACTCAAATTCATAGAACAATTAATCTCCAAACTGTAAGGGAATGATACAAAAGCTCAGATTCCGTATGCTACTCTTTAATTAGTGTATGCTCACCTCAGATTGTACAATTCCATGGTTTATCTAGGTTTATGCCTATGAACAATTAAGAGAGTATGAGAAAGAATCGGTGCACGTACCGCGTCAGAAATATCACAATGTAGTTTTGTCACAGAGTTCCCTCTACCAAGCTCATCAGGGAAACCGTACGCAATGTATGTCTTGGGTCCAAGATCTGGCTTCAAAGATTTTTCTGGAAGTCTTGTAGCGAGATTTAGAATACCAGACTTTGGGTCAGTGTAATCAAAGAAAGGCAATGCAGCAATAAACTCATCATTATGCCGTGGAAGGCGCTTTTCAAATAAAGTTGATGGAGGCCAATCCTTCAATTTCAACATTTCTGGCAAACGATTCTTATGCATGCGGCCTTTTAAGTAGCCATCGAAAAACTGATGAATATTAATTTCAACCTACAAGAGAAAGGGATGGTAATGAGTATACTTGTTAGGAAACATTAACATCAGAGTATTAAAACACATAGAATTGGGTTGACTGACCTCACACCAGTCCCAGCAATCCAAAGCTTTCACTTTTTTCGTCTCTTCTTCTTTACTTTTAAGCTTTGGATCCATTTCCCTACAAGCCCTCCACATCACCATTGGTTCCCAACTTAGTCCAGATGTCTTCTCGAGAACATTTCTGACTATCACAGGTTCAGCCCTCATCCAATGCGACTGAAAATGAGCAATATCGTCTTCAGCCAGATCAACAGCATTTGGTGAGTACAAGAAATTATCATGCGAATTCTTCCTAAACGCCGCCTGCCTTCTAATAGAGTCAGAATTGGTAATGCATGAGGAACATTCATGAGCGATATCCACATCTGGTACCCTAAACTGCAGAGTAACTTCCTCCGCATTTGTTATCAGTTTTCCAACCCAATATTTTTTCCATAAGCGTCTTAACTCCAGTGTTGAAGTACCACAACCACCACACTCTTTTGGAGGGCACGGAATGCTACCGTCTGAATTAAGCTTCCAATTAGAGAAATGCAAAGGCACATACGCTTTGGAATCTTTTCCTTGACCTTCTTGGATTCCCCATTCACATCCTGTCCCTTCTGCATTTTTCTTCCCATCTCTCTCGTGACCGTGGAAACCCTCTCTTAGTTCATTGCAGCAAGAAAGACATATCTCGCATGCACAATCTGGGTTCGGACAGCTTCTGTTAAAATTGGCAATGGATGTGCGGCAGAGATCACTGTCATACAGGGATGAAGATATTGTAAGCAAACATAGAGTGATGTGTAAAAGATCATAGAAAAATACTATTGAATCAAGGATGAGATGCAATCCAATGAAACAGATTAAAATACATGCTATATTCAATATCCAAGGTCTTCCTTTGTTCTGGAAATAATGAGAACTAAGATTTTGGTAAACTAGTTAAATGTCCACCTCTGCGACCTTCGCCACCGGAGTTCAACTCCATGTGCCTGTATTCTAGGGTTAAACTAATGTGCAATACACCCTATATAGCAGATCCCAATGGTAGCCAAAAGTATTCAAACAAGGTATAGGAGCATTTTGCTTCACATGTGAAGCTTATTTTAGTTCAAATGAAAATTCAAGGAAAAAAAAAAATACATAAAAAGATCATATGCCAATCAAATAACCTAATCAGTTCTTTTTATTGTTCCACTGATTTAACAATTAGATTGCTACCAGACTAGAAAATAGCCTTGTCCACAAAACTAGAGGTCGAGAATGGCCTTTTGAAGCCGGAGTATTGGACCTTTCTCGAGAGGTAGTCCTTTGTGGGAATATTCCATACTTTTTCTCTTTATGTTAGATCTCCAAAACAGTTCCGGCTTCTCCTCCCTGAATTAGTTCCAAACTTCAAAGTATGAAACTTTGTTGTTGGGAATATTGGATGGAGGGTCGGACCCTCCAAACATATGAAAGACACCTAGACCTTTATATGGTCCGGAGTGCGTTGGATCAATAAACTATAATTCTGCCAATGTCATCCATCCAGTGGGGGTGAAATCCGTCAAATAATTGTATGTCCAAGCGCTTTATTAAAGATCGGTTTTCCTCCCGAACTGTCGAAGAGACAGCTTTTCTGCCTCAGCAGCCGTTGGGGGGACAATTCTTCCACGTCACTTCCCATTAACACCGGATTAAGATTTTTTAACCAGAATTAGGTTTGGTGCTGCAACCTGAATTAGGTTTGAGAGAAACACCTTGAAGTACATCATGGACTCCTTAGACGCCAATCTCCAGTTCACCTATGGTTGGTTCTTCTCTATCGCTTCCATCCGAGCCCTCCATGCTGACATCCTTGTCATTACTTTGCGGAATTTATCACAGATCAAACTAATTTGATAGAGTGCAGAACCAATAAAAGAAGATAAGATAGTTTTCTTGATAAAACGAAAGGAATACAAGAAATGCCCATCGCATCCCAGAGATACCCGAAAGTATCCCAGCAAGGTGTAGAACCCTTGCCCCTCAAGCCTAAACCAATAATTATGAAAACAACTCCATGCCCATCGCATCTTATTTAAATTCAATTGAAATGAAACTACTTAATAAGATCACAAGTTAATTATCACCTACCAATCAAACCAGCCTACTTTACAATTAGATTGATAGTGAAACTGATGATAATCGCTACATATGATAAACTCTCCCTACTGCCTATTTGCAATGGATACAAGAAACAGTATGAAAAAATTCAGCAACGTTTGCTTTCTCCCAAGAAGAAAGATCAACTAAGCAGTAAATAGAGGCTTGCAGAGAAGCCCTCAAGTATTGAAATTTTACCAGAATATGCGTTCAATTGGGTCAAGTTTGCACCTAGTAATATCAGATTCTGTAACAGGGACTCCTAGAATAAAACAGGCTTGTGAGCGGAATACAAAAAGAAAGAAAGAAGAAATAAGAGGATAACACAAGTGACAATACCTCTAATTGTTGTTTCAATCTCTAGTTCACGAATCTGCTCTGCATAAATATCCCTAATAACTGGAAGAACTTTAACTAATAGGTACTGCAACTGCTTGAGCTTGACATTCATGTCTATTTCACTTCGAGGCTGAGATTAAGAAGAAGGAAAAAAATCAAAATGAAGGAGACATTTCAACTCATTAGATTCTCAGGAAAACAGAATCCCCCTTACCTTCCCAACCAAAGGCAACCGCAAACAAGCTCTGCAATTGCAATTCTTCGTACAGAAAGGACAAGCAGCTCTAATATCCCCACTCGTTCTTTCTGGATACCTATACAGATACAAGATACTTAAAAACTCTCCTGACTGCCATCATAAACTAGTAAATAGCCGTAATACTAATGTGCAAAGTACCCACCATCTCTTGATGCAGTCAAAGCAAAAGCGCTTCTTGTTACACTTTGAACAGAAGATAAGATCACTCAGGCTCGTTAAGTTCTTACATTGATGACATGTCAAACCCACATACATTCTACTTCCATCAGACTTATCCTGGAAGAAATCATATTTTCATTACATTTCCTCTTTCAAATCCCAAACAAAATGTTCTCCAAACTGAAGCAAACATCATTAACACAGATTATTTCTGTACCAAAACAATACAAAATGAAAATTTGAAGTTAAATTTAAAGATAAAGACCAGATGCAAACAGAGTAAATTTTTTTAAAAAATTACACACAACTATGAAAATTGCAGGTAATAGTGACACAAAAAAGTTAAAATTTCCATGATTCTTGAAAAGATAAACCCTACTTAATCCATAAATCATGCTCTTCAAAGTATTTAAACATGCAGAAACTGATGAGTGAAACAGTTTCATACATTAAAATCCACAAAAACTATGATCATACTTTAAGCATGAACATAAAGGCATTAACCTTATCAGGCGTAGATACGTCTCTTTGAATAGATCGATTCGAAACCTCCCCGCCATCAAATTTTCCTCTTCCTCTTCCTCTTTCCCTTCCTCTTCTTCTTGCTCTGCTGCTCACACCATCTTCATCTTTCTTCCTCGTCTTGCGCCCATTTTCAGATCCCCCGTCTTTGACCAAACATAACCGATCGGAATCTGCTGATCGAATTCGCTTATCCGTCCTCTTCTCCATACTCTTATCGGCGACGACGAAGCGACCAACGGAGTTTCTCAAGTCGTTAATTCACGGATCTATCGCCGTTTCTGGTTGGGGGTATCAGACGGCTTTGTTGCCAATGTAAACGAGAGTGACGTGGCAACAATCCCAGAGTGTAGATGGTGAGGGTACCTCCTAATCCGTACCTTATTTTATCATAACTGACGTTTTCCTTAAGTTTGACTATTCTACCGTTTTACTTCTTTTTTCGGCCTAACCATTTTTTTTATCTTACGAAATTTAACCCAGAAACTTACCACAATTAATTAACCCAGTGGTTCTTGACATTTTTTAATGGGTTTTGGTTTTGGGTTCGAGAATCCATGCCCAATCTACATTTTAAGTGCTAATGGTAAATCGTAACTTATTTACCTCCAAATTATCATTTTCATTTGCCCAGAATCATGACATCAGTATGGGCCATAGAATTTGGACCAGCTAACACTTATCATATTTTCTTCAGCTCACGTGTCACATTGGGTAGTTCCGAATTTTGGTCTGTCAATTGAATTCGAAGAAAGTAGTGATGTTTTCTGCAAATTGTTGGCCTTTAATTAGTTATCGAAGAGGCAATATGCGAAGACGCCAAGCTTTTCTATTGTTTGAGGAGATATCTCAGGGAACGTAAAACTGTCAGGTACCGGGTTTGACCCTGACCATAACCCGATCTAAATCAAATCTGAACCTCGACGCAAAGCGAGAAAACCTATCAAGTTCAAAGGAAAAATGGTCATTTAAGATTTAAAGGCTCAGTTCGGCCCATCTGATCTACCACCAAACTGACTTACAACCGCCCTCTTATTTCTATAAATAGCAAGTCCCGACCACAATCTAAAGGGGGAAGAAAAAGAGGAAAATAAGATCCAACCTCGTAATCTGTAATAATTCAAGTTTGTAATCTCCGATTTTCGATCTCACTCAATAAGTACAACAACTTTTCAACTGCTGAATTCTGATCGACCTGATTAATATTCTGATCGACCTGATTAATATTATGTTCGACTCGATTAATATCATGATCGACCAACTTATTAAGTGATTGAACTAAACTGTTCAACAATTTGGCGCCGTCTGTGGGGATATCTGCAACATTAAAGCCTCGGATCAACAATGACCGAACTGAATATGATCACCTCTCCTAACAGAGAAGGCCTTTCAGAAAATCAAAACCCTCATACCTCAGGTGGAAGTCTGCTCGGAACTATCGACAACACGCAACTTCCTCAAGACAATAACGGACCACTCCCACAGGGAAGCGAGATATCAGACCTTATCCGACTCCTCACCGAATGATTTACGAAAGATGATGCATCAACAACGGCTCTCAAGCGTAATTCTGATCGGCATAATTTAAACGAGAATGACAGCCCTTGTACACCTGCTACCGACCTTCCACAAGGTGCCCACCTCTTCTCAAACCAGGTCACCACGTTCCCAACACTGACCTCTCAGGTGCTTTACAACGAACTCGCTCGAACAAAGGAAAGAGAGGCAGTGTTCTTTAAAACTATAAAAGATATGAAGTCACAAATGCACAAAGCCACCAACTCGGCCCCAGACATTGACAAAGTCATAGAAGAAGCTCAACAAACCCCTTTTACGAACTGCATATCCGGAGTAGATATGCGCCAGGTCGGCAAAATAAAAATGTCGAACTATGATGAAACAACCCCGAACACGACTGACCCTTTAAATCACATAACGGCCTTCACCATTACGACCGGCCGAGTGCGGTTATCAGTAGAAGAAAAAGACGCGGCTTTATGTCAACTATTCGTCGAAAAACTAAGTGGCGCCGCACTTCACTGGTTCTCAAAGCTGAAACCACGCACCATTGATTCCTTTAGTGACCTATCACATGCGTTTATGAAACAATATTCGATGTTCGTCGTACGTGGAGAGTCCAACGTCGATCTATGGAACATGACCCATAAGAAAGGAGAGAGCTTACGAAAGTTTATTTGTCGATTCAAAGCTGTGGCGTCCAAAGTCACCATGGATAACGATGCATCGATTGAAGCTCTGCGGAGAGGCTTGTGGTATGAAGGTCGCTTTCGAGAAACACTGAGTTCAAGCAAGCCCTTAACTCTGGAGGACGGCCTGCACCGAGCAACCACTTACATAAATATCGAAGAGGCACGAGATTCCTTGCAAAAATAGCACGCCCCACGAGCGTCGAGCTCTTCCAAGGACATTAAATCGAAAGAGATGTACGACGAACCACGACAACATTTTGATAGCTACAAGGACGACGGTTGTCAAAAGCGTAACGCAACCTACGTTGTGAACGACGAGTAGTGCACCAT
>VBRH01000213.1:0-18395 GCA_014578085.1 Cardamine resedifolia | reverse complement strand
ACCGAGCAACCACTTACATTAATATCGAAGAGGAACGAGATTCCTTACAAAAACAGCACGCCCCACGAGCGTCAAACTCTTCCAAAGACAATAGATCGAAAAAAACGCACCACGAACCACGATAACGGTGGTAAAAAATGTGACGCAACCTACGTTGTGAACGACGAGCATCGCACCATATCCTGGAACAAGTATGAACAACCATGGGAATTTACTCGGCGGGAACCCCAACAAATCAACCGCGATGATATTAAGGGCAGTCGACCTCGCGAAGATGAATCCAGTTCGACCCTCTATTGTGACTACCACGGGAGGGCGGGTCATGCCACCTCCGAATGCATACATCTCCAAGATATCCTGTTCAAAAAGTACTAATAAGGAAAAGTGCACGACGTCGTCGCCAGACCTCACGATAGCCGACGAGGAGACTATAGGCTGAATCGGCCGCCAAACGCCAGCTGGACAAATAACGGTAATCGACCATATAAGAAAGTGGGACGACCACCACACCGCGCCAACAATGGCGGCGACCCGCCTAAACAAAAATAAGAAGAAGAAGCTCGAAGCAACAATCTCCAAAAAAGACGTGACATTATCGTCATTATAGGCGGTCTAAACTCATGCAATGATTCCGTACGATCGATGAAAGAATATCAACGAAAGGCTGAAACCGCCGCCAAATGGAAACAACCGACACAAATCAATCTGATCAGAAGCGATCTCCCAATCATTTTTTCGGAAGCAGACACAGAAGGATTGGATCTGCGTCACAACGATCCGCTCGTCATCATACTCGCCATCAGCGACTGTAATGTCGCCAAAGTCCTGATCGACATCGGGAGTTCGGTCGATCTTATCTATAGGGAAACGCTAAAGAAAATGGACATCTCCGACCTGCAAATAAAACCAAACACGCGGAAGCTAACCGGATTCGATAGCAAACAGGTGACGGCAGTCGGAACGATCAAACTTCCCATCTACGCCATAGACATCCTTAAAATGGTCAAATTCATCGTCATAGATGAACCGGCCATATACAATATCATAATGGAAACCCCCTGGATTCACACGATGAAAGCAGTAGCGTCGAGCTATCACCAGTGTCTACGTTTCCCTTCAGGACGCGAGACGATCACCATTCGAGGAAACCAAGCGGTATCTCAAACGTACTTCATCTCAGAAAATAAACTTCGCGTTGCCCCGGTAACCATACACTCAATAACCGAGGAAATAAGCACCGACCTACTGAGACCAAAGCCACATAGGTCGAACCAAGAGTTAATCGAGATGGTACCATTAGACCTAACCCAACGTAAGCGCGTAGTTGAAATTGGTTCCCAGCTCAACGGTGATTTCCGAGTCGTGTTCGAAAATATTCTCCGCGAAAATATCGCCACCTTCAGATGGACGATAGAAGATCTGATCGGTATCAACCCTAGTATTGTCACCCACGAGCTCGGCGTCGAGTGTGCGAAAGCAGTTAATGAAGAGGTCGACAAACTGCTGAAAGCAAAATCGATCTGTGAAGTAAAATATCCCTAGTGGCTAGCAAACCCAGTTTTCGTGAAAAAAAAAGCAGAAAATAGAGAGTAAGTATTGACTTTACCGATCTCAACAACGTCTGCCAGAAAGACTGCTATCTCACGTAGATCGACTAGTCGAGGCAACTGTCGGGAACGAACTTTTCTCTTTCATAGAGGTTTTGTCCGGCTACAACCAAATCAGATTGCATTCAGACGATCGTGAAAAAACGGCTTTCATAACATATTGGGAAATCTATTGTTACAAAGTGATGCCGTTTGGACTCAAAAACACGGGCGCCACTTATCAGCGACTAGTCAACCGAATGTTTGCCAGCCAATTCGGAAAGTCCATGGAAGTATACATTGACGACATGCTTGTGAAGTCAGCGCAGGCTGCCGATCACATCAACCACCTACGAGCCTGTTTCGAAGTACTCAATAAGTACGCCATGAAACTAAATCCGACTAAGTGTACTTTCGGAGTTACCTCCAGAGAATTTATAGGTTACATCATAACCTAACGAGGAGTCGAGGCAAACCCATATAAGATTACAGCAATCTTAGAATTGCCTTCTCCTCGAAACAAAAGAGAAGTTCAACGACTGTACGGTCGAGTCGCCGCTTTAAACCGTTTTATCGCCAAATCGACCGACAAATGCCTTTCCTTCTACCAGCTGCTGTGTAACAATAAGAACTTCGAATGGGACGAAAAATGAGAAAAGCCGCTTCAAGATCTCAAAACCTACCTGTCAACCCCACCGATCCTAGCCAAGCCTGACGACGGCAAAACTCTCTACCTATACGTCGCCATATCCAGTTCAACCATCATCAGAGTTCTAATCAAAGACGAATGCGGGGAACAAAGACCTATTTTCTACATCAGCAAAACGCTTGAGGGAGCAGAAACACGATACACAGCCTCCGAAAAAGTTGCATTTGCAATTGTTACCTCGGCCAGGAAGCTCCGACCTTACTTCCAAAGTCATCCGATAATCGTACTATCTGATGCAAATATGCGAACAATCCTGCACTCTCCAAGCAATTCCAGAAGGATGGCGAAATGGGCAATAGAGCTTACCGAGTACGACATTGCTTACCAACCTCGAAAGACAGAAACCTTCAGTACTGGAGGATCGACCTCGTTTACAGACCGCTTCCGGGAACCACTGCCTTTCGCAAGAACGGTCCCAGACTGCTCGTCCACTGCATGAATCATCTTGAGCTGACCGTCCTGCACTGTCTCGGTCTGTTCGCCATCCTTGCTCGGAACAGAAATCTTCTTCTTCGCATCCGCTATTTCTTCTCGGGACGGCTTCGACCTGGGAGCTTCTGGAATAATCTTTTTGCTCGACGAACCCACTACCTTATCGGCAGATTTTGAATAAACGCTCTTGATCATACAAGTCTCCTCTTGAAGTCACGCAACTGTAGCCTCCTCTTGAAGTCACGAAAAATTGAACTCCACCCGCAATTCCTCGGCTAAGCTCGGATTATCAAGGGAAATCGGCGCCATTTCTTTGAAATCTGATTCTTCGTCGTTCACTTGAATCGGTCTTAGGGGAGAGAATTGTCTGGCTGCAAAAATTCAACAATGTCATGAAAACTCTATAATCTCCGAGCTACCAATTTCTTAAATAAATAAAAGAAATCACAAAGACACAAAAGATAGAGTGCTTACTAGCAAGTCGAGCTATACACGCCTCGATACGAGCTTCCTGAACTTTGAGCCACTTGATCGTCCCTAAGTCTCTGATTTTGTTAAAATTGTCCGAATAATTTTCTGGAAAAGGTTTTCCGACCGGATGACGAACTGCCAAAAAGAAACAAAAAAATTAGTCAGCGCCATATTCCGATCAAAACAAAAACAGATGGTGCAATATTTAACCATAACATGAAGTCCATATCCTGAAGAAAGAGAAAAAAGGACTAAAAGACGTAAGATCGTCTATCTTGACAAAAAAATAGAACCGCTCCCACTGCTTAACGTTCTGCCCCTTCTCGTGCGTAATCAGATTGTGCTTCGTCTTTGCACTCAGATAGAAGATCCGCTCACGACCACAAGTCTTCTTGATCATGCAAGTCTCCTCCAAAAACTGAAGAGTAACTGGAACGTTTAACTCCTCGCCAAGCAATATTAAACGGATCAGATTAATGATCGATCTACAAGTAAGTTGCGAAATAGCTATCCTTCGCTCCCGGCAGTAACAGACGAGCAGATCGGGAAGAGGAAACCAAAGTCGCCCAGATCAAAAATATGATTCGTAGAGGCAAACATATCCTCGAGGGCAGTCTCATGGCCGATCGGAAACTTTGGGAATGATTATCTTCACCCGATTAGGGATCCTGCCCGCTAACCTCGTCTGACTGATCGATTCTTCCGAGCACCATGAAGGATAAATGCCAGGGTCATTATCACACTGAAAATACTCAGCTCCTCTTCTCTCTGATCGCCGTTTATTCGTTCTTCTTCGCTTTACTCTTTTAGTTGGACGAGCAGAAGAGCTTGACATAACGTCTTCTCCGTCCGAACTAGATCCCGAAGAACCATCTCTACCAAAACGATTTCCAAGAGATTCATCCTCGAGAAAATCCTCATCTATCAAATGAGGGATTTCGGAAGATCGAATAGCACGATCAGCTCGCCGCTCAGAAGTGGAAGTATCGGACGAACTCGTGGTCGGATCATCAGAAGACATCAAAAGCAGAGACAAACAGAAGGACGATCGACAAACAGCGAGGAATTCGAAGATCACACCGGAAAACTTACCAATTCGCGGCGGACTAATACCGGAAAAATATTTGACAAGACAACGAAAATTTACTCAATATCAGAGCGAGAGGTTTACATTTGCTTTCAGATGAAAAAGTGAAGAATGAGCAACTCAAACTCACTATTTTTAAAAGAAAGGCGACCTTTCAGTTTCCATCCTACGCGACTCCTCAACTTCTAATCTATCCGAAATTCTTGTTCAGTTTTGATTTACATCGAGCTAAATATTTCCGATCTGGTTCGTCGAATTCGAGTCATCGCTCGTTCGAACAAATCTAGGGGGGAGACTAACTGTTGGTACCGGATTTTGACACCATGACCATAACCCGATCTAAATCAAATCCTGGACGCAAAGCGAGAAAGCCCATCAAGCTCAAAGGAAAAATGGGCCCTTTAAGATTTAAAGGCTCAGTTCGGCCCATCTGATCTACCTCCAAACAGACTTACAACCGCCCTCTTATTTCTATAAATAGCAAGTCCCGACCACAATCTAAAGGGAGAAGAAAAAGAGGAAAATAAGATCCAACCTCGTAATCTGTAATAATTCGAGTTTGTAATATCTGATCTTCGATCTCACTAATAAGTACGACAACTTTTCAATTGCTAAATTCTGATCGACCTGACTCGATTAATATCCTAATTGACCAACTTAAGTTATTGAATTAAGCTGTTCAACATCTCCTGCCTTTTTTCTAGAGGTAATTTGAACACACTTGGTGGTGGTCTTGTCTTGTTTCCCAAACGATGACTACTTGTAATTGGTTTCACGAAGCCATTTCGTTCTAGTTTTGTGACTTTACTTTTAACATCGCCTTCTCGATTTTGTTATTGCCGTTAGTTCAGGCTGGTTTTGGGGTTTCAAAAGTATTGTTCATTTGTTAGGCATCACTGCGTCTGTGGAGTTTTGCATTAGATCTTTTGCTTCTCTTATGGCTGAGCTCGCAACATGCAGCACTAGTTTCTTAACCTGCAATGCAGTGATAAGACAAGTAAAAGGAGGTTAACATAGCTCAAACTAGACCTTTTATTAGCTTCAAAAACAATGATTCATAATATTTAAGATATAATGAAATATTTTAAGTACCTCTAGTTTATCTTCGTTGGATCTGTGGTCTTTTGGTAATCTTCGGAACTCTTGTGTCAGCCTAAGGAATTCTTCTACGCTTTCAGGAGAAACAAAATCTAGTGCCACCTTTATGCAAGACTGGAAACAGTTTGAATTTTAGGATAATTAACTATTTAAATGCCTAACTTTTGAAATTTTTTTGCTTTTTTGTTTGCGGAAAGACGAAACAGTGAATGAGTAAAGAGGGCTGACTCATACTGGTTGCTTACCTGTCTATTCCTCACTTGACGAGGACAACCTGCAGGTATGAAAACAGCTTCGCCGAGGTGTTGCTCAAAGGTCCATGGTTCTATATCTGCATATGAGAAAACATATACCGACAGTTCGCCATAGTAAAGAAGTTTAACCAGCATGTAAAGCTGCACAGGTTTTAGCATCAACCATAATCTTACCAAATTCCTCCTTCAGCTGTTTCTTCTGGCTTTCACTCAAGAACATGGTTCCGTCATGAATTGGGTGATCTACCTGAAAGAAAAAAAACAGAACAGCAAATTCCAGATTTTGCACACATCAGTGATTAATTAAATACAAATCATTTACAAGAGATGTATGTAAATACATACAGATTTCACAGGTTGGTTATTGATGTGATGAACTGCTTGTGCCTTTTCAAATACTGAATAAGTTTTGGAACATCCTCTCTTCGAAAGATATCCCACACGGCGCCACCATGCACATCCTTTGACATTTCTTTGTCACTGTCCTCAGTTTCTTTTGGAGTATCCAAGTTTTGCTCTTGTATGGATTTCGCACCTGTACTCAAAACAGGTTGTGGGGGATTCTCCTCTGTATACTCCCATGGAGGAGTTGAAGGAAGTGCTGGCATCATTAGTCCATTCTCCACCGAGGGATTATCTTCTTGGTATGTTGGAGATAAGCTCTCTGTCTTCAAACATATATCATTACGATTCTCGTCAGCAATTGGAGGAAGTGTTGGCATGATTAGTCCATTTTCCATGGAGGGATCATCTTCTCTCTGGTATTTTGGAGATAATCTCTCTGTCTTCAAACATATGTCATTATGATTCTCGTCACCAATTGATTTGTTTGTTAGCATTACATTCTCTCGAAGACTTAAGCCCACATCTGCCTTTGGAGCATGACCTGAATCTATAGCAGTAGTGCAAGAATATGAACAAGAAGGCCCTTCCATAGGATCAGCGCTTTTGTTGTTAGTACAGTCGTCACCTGAAATTTAAGCCATCTTCAGTAATATGTCTATTATATATAAACATGGGAGGGATCTTCTTGCAATAAATATTTTATCAACTTCTTGTGAGCCCGACGATTTCGAACTGCTATTTGATTGTTCTTTTTTAGCTGCTTTGTCCTTTAAACCCTGTTTACCTTCATCCACTTCTTTCAGTGACTCATTTTCAAGTTCACTAACTTCTGTCCCTTGAACACTGTATTGTTTATGCAACTTGGCTTCTGCATCTTTTTCCTGTTGTACTTTTATGTTTTGGTATTTCTCAGGAGGTATTTCCACTTTAGTTGTGTGTGTCAGCACATTGACCTAATTCAAGTTCATAGAACAATTAATCTCAAAAATAAAAGGGAAAGAGTGGACAGCTCAGTTTCAGTATGCTACTCTTTAAAGTTTAATCAGAGTAAGATCACCTCAAAAAGTACAATTTTATGGTTTATGTCTATGAAGAATTAAGAAAGTATGAGAAAGAATCGGTGCACGTACCGCGTCAGAAGTATCATAGTGTAGCATTGTCACAGAATCTCCTCTACCAAGCTCATCAGGAAAACCATAGGCAATGTGTGTCTTGGGTCCAAGATCTGGCTTCAAGGATTTTTCTGGAAGTCTAGTTGCGAGATTTAGGATACCAGACTTTGGGTCAGTGTAATCAAAGAAAGGCAATGCAGCAATAAACTCAGCATTATGCCTTGGAAGACGCTCTTCAAACAAAGCTGATGGAGGCCAATCCTTCAATTTCAACAGTTCTGGCCAACCGTTCCAATGCATGCGGCCCTTTAGGTAGCCTTTAAAAAACTGATGACTATTTATTTCAACCTACAAAAAAACTGGGATGGGAATGAGCATACTTCATAGAAGACAGATACATGAGTATCAAAACACATAGAATCAGGTTGACTGACCTCACACCAGTCCCAGCAAGACAAAGCTCTCACGCGTTTCGCATCTTCTGTATATTTAACCTTTGCATCCATTTCCCTACCAGCCTTCCACATCACCATTGGTTCCCAACTTAGTCCAGATGTCTTCTCGAGAACATTTCTGACTATCACAGGTTCTCCTCTCATCCAATGCAACTGAAAATGAGTAATATCATCTTCCGCCAGATCAATGGCATTTGGGGAATACAAGAAATTATCATGAGCATTCTTCCTAAACGCCGCCTGCCGTCTAATGGAATCAGCATTGGTAGTGCATGAGGAACATTCATGAGAAATATCCACATTTTGTGGCCTAAACTGCAGAGTAACTTCCTCTGCATTCGTTATTAATTTTTCAACCCAACCATTTTTGCATAAGCGTCTCAACTCCAGTGTTGAAGTACCACAACCACCACACTCTTTTGGAGGGCATGGAATGCTACTATCTGAATTAAGCATCCAATTAGAGAAATCCAATGGAACATAGGTTCCCCATTCATATCCTGTCCCTTCTGAATTTTTTTTTCCCATCTCTCTCTTGACCGTGGAAGCCCTCTCTTAGCTCCTTGCAGCAAGAAAGACATATATCGTATGAACAATCTGGGTTCAGACAGCTTCTGTGAAAATTGGAAATAGATGTGCAGCAGAGATCACTGTCGTACAGGGACGAAGGAATTGTCAGCAAACAAGGAACTATAGAGTTACAATTCCATGAAACAGATTAACAAATATGTTATTATAGATGGCTAACCAAAACTCTGTCATTCTTTATTCAATATGCAAGGTCTTCACTTGTTCTATATAACCAAGATCGCTTAAAGAAAAGAGAACAATTAAGAAGTATCACAAAAAGGTATAGAACCCTTGTCTTCCTTGGCTAAACCGATCAGTATGAAAACAACTCGCTCCCCCATTACTTCACATGTGAAGCTTATTTAAATTCAAATGAAAATAAAATAAAAACTCAAATAAAATTACTTAATAAGATCATAATCTCATCAATCACCTACCAATAGAACCACCCTTCTACACCCAAATCGTTCCTTTATTGTTCCATTGATATAGGAATTAGATTGCTATCACATATCCTCATAAACTTGGTGATAATCGCTACATTAGATGATCTCTCCCTACTGCCTATTTGCAAAGGATACAAGAAACAGTAGAAAACTTGATAGCGTTTGTTTTCCCACGAAGAAAGATCAACCACGCAGTAAAAAGAAAAAAAAAAGAAAAAAAGTAAAGGAGCTCACAGAATGAAAATTTTACCAGAATATGCGTTCACTTGGGTCAAGTTTGCACCTAGTAATATCAGATTCTGTCACAGGGACTCCTAGAATAAAACAGGCTTGTGAGTGGAATACAGAAAGAAAGAAAGAGAGAAGAAATAAGAGAATAGCACAAGTGACAATACCTCTAATTGTTGTTTCAATCTCTAGTTCACGAATCTGCTCTGCATAAATATCCCTAATAACTGGAAGAACTTTTTAACTAATAGGTACTGCAACTGCTTGAGCTTGACATTCATGTCTCTTTCACTTCGAGGCTGAGATTAAGAAGAAGAGAAAAAAATCAAAATGAAGGAGACATTTCAACTCATTAGATTCTCAGGAAAACAGAATCCCCCTTACCTTCCCAAACAAAGGCAACCGCAAACAAGCTCTGCAATTGCAATTCTTCATACAGAAAGGACAAGCAGCTCTAATTCCCTCACTCGTTCTTTTTGGATACCTATAATGATTCATGAGAACAAAAATTTACACTCTCTTGACTGGTTAAGGAAGGCAATCATAAGCCCGTAATACTAATGGTGGAAGTAGTGAGTACTCACCATATCTTGATGCAGTGAAAGCAATAGCGCTTCTTGTTACACTTTGAACAGAAGATAAGATCACTCTCACTCGTTAACCTTTTACATTGATGGCATGTCAAACCCACATACTTTCTTCTTCCACTAGACTTATCCTGGAACAAGTCAAATTTCCATTACACTTGGTCTTTCAAAGGTTCTTCCATCTCATAACCAAAGCAAACAAAGCCACGGAATCCATTGATTCTTGAAAGATTAACCTTACTTAGTCCGTAAATCATGCTCTTCATGGTATTTAGAAATGCATAAAAAGTTAATGAAGCAGTTTCAGACTCGTATAGAAAGGAATTAACCTTATCGAGCTTCGAAACCTCCCCGCTATCAAATTTTCGTCTTCCTCTTCCGATTCGGTCAAATTTGGAGGATCCTCTGCTTACATTATCCTTGTCTTTCTTCCTAGTCTTACGCCCGTCTTCAACTAACTCGTCGAAATCCCCAGACCTAATTCGCTTCTCCTTCCTTTTCTCCATACTTTTATCACTTCTCCTTAAACGTCTCCCTTGGGATTTTCACCTTCCTGCGATATCGGCGACTAATAAGTAAACCACCGGACCGGAGTTTCTCAGAAATGGAGCGTTGCTACTAGGCCGTTCGGGTATCCGTTCCGGATCGGATCTTTCGAATTTTTGGGTTTTTAGGTTTTTTTAGGTCTAGACCCATTCGGATATTTATAATTTTTTATTCGGATTCGATTCGATTCCATCCGGGTTCCAGTATCCGAAATATTAAAAAAAAAAATTATTTAATTTGAATAAAGTTTGGTTTAATTTTCACATATATATATAACTAAAACATTTCTAATATTTTAGTTATTTTGAGGTTTTTAGATATTTTGATTTTAAAATAATTGATATTTTAGGATTTATAATTGTAATTTTGGGTACTTAGATTATATAAAAAATATATATAATTAATGTATTTATGTATATAATTATATTTCGGGTATATCGGATATCCATTCGGTTCTCGGTTCGCTTCGGGTTCGGGTTCAATTTTATGGGTATAGAAATTTAGGATCCATTCTAATATTTTGTCAATTCGGATTCGGATTCGGTATTACTTTTTCGGGTCGGATTAGTTCGGTTCTTTGGTTCCGGATTTTTTGTTTAGGCCTAGTTGCTACTAAACGAGAGTGATGTAGCAACAATCCAGAATGCAGTATGTTATTATTAAGGTTGGATCGGACGGTCATTATTTCGTCATCCTTATCAACTTTTTTTTTTTTACGTCTAACTTTTATTAAAATTAGAAAATATTTATAAAATCGTCAAACATACTGCTCCTTATACAAGTAGAAGGATAAAAATATATCTAACTAGAGGTTTGTTGATGATATGAGGTCTTAGCCAACTTATCGGCTACCATATTACATTCTCGAGGAACTATCGAAAAGTGGATGCTTGAAAATTTATCTGCCCAACTGCGGATATCTATCACAATACTATCAATAGAAACATCTTTTGATTTTGTTGTGATAACGTCATATAAGGCTTTACAATCTCCTTCCCTGATTATCTTTCGATAACCTCTACACCATGATGATTGTAAAGCATGGAGTAAGGCAATGGCTTTAGCTTGAAGTGGGGATGTCGCTTGTTTTAGCCGAGAGCTACCTGCGAGTTTAAAAAGTCCTTGTTCATCTCGAATTATCCATCCAGCACCTATGTAGGCATTCAGCATGTGATATCTTAATCTTGACATGGTCTGCGGGAGGAAGCTTCCATCGCTGCTATTCATCACTACCATTAGTGGACGGGATCGATAGTGGAGTCTGAGATGAAGTTGTCGCACATAACCATTCCTTGTGTTTTTCTCATTATTTCTTGTGGTTGTCGCAACACTTTGTTGAAAATTAAATCATTTCGAGATTTCCATATTTGCCAGCATACCCAAAACCAAAGATGTTTTTGATCATTAGTTACAGTCGAGTCGTATTTCGAAAGGAGAATATCAACATTTTCTTCTAATGAGTTGGAAACTACTTGTGCCGATGAGAGTATCGTGTTAGAAAGACGCCAAATCGATGTAACATAAGGGCATTAAAATAGCAAGTGATTAATGGATTACACATCTAGATGACAACGTTAACACGTTGGGTCAATCGGAATGCTTCTTCGATTAAGTTCTATTCCAGTGCTCAAAGCCGTTGATAGTAGTCTCCAAAATAAATGTTTTAGTTTAAGCGGAATAGATGTTCCATACCTTGGACTTTAAAACAGGAGAACCCGGTTCCTTAATTCCAACATTAGAGCAGCTCTATTGGACAAATTTTTGGAAGGTCTTCCCGTGTGGGACCCATAAATTTGTTTCGGTGTCTCCCCTAAGACACTGGGTCTTGAAAAAATCGCCACATGTCACGATGTGATTCGTCGCGACAATAAAAAATCAATTTTTTTTCCCCGGAAGACACTCTCCAATTGACCATAAAGATGCTCTTACCGTTCCTTAATTATACAGTTTAGCTAATTATTTTCTTCGTCATCCATTAACTAGAAGATATTTTCGTGGTTTGGGCCCACCAACTGGACCGAACCATTATAAATTCATTATTTATTGAATTGTTAAATAGTAGCTGTAGTATCAAAAGGTTCTATGGTCTAGCGGTTAGGACATTGGACTCTGAATCCAGTAACCCGAGTTCAATTCTCGGTAGAACCTCTTTTTTTCCCACTCCGGCCAGGTTTTTCCCCGGCGATTTATAAACCCTAAAAGCGAATCTCCATTGATCTCTCTACTACTGCCAACTCTTTCTTCTTCATTTTTTTCTCTCTTCTTTTGGAAATGGAAAATTCGTTGCTTGGTTCTGATGAAACTATGGAGATGATTTCTATTCAGAAAATCGAAGAAGCAGTGAAGAGCATACTCAGAGAAGCCAACATGGACCAAATGACTGAGTTCAAGCTCCGAATTGACGCTTCGGCTAAACTCAATTTCGACTTATCGGGGACGAATCACAAGAAGCTAATCAGAGACATCCTTGAGGCCTTTTTGTTATCCAATCTCGGCGAAGAGATTGCCCACGGTGATGCACCCGTACCGGAGACGGTTGCTCCGGCGAAGAAAGATACAACTTCCTATGGTGGTGGTGCTGCTGCTGCTGCCGTTTCCGCTGGTGGTGAAGATGAACGCTTTATTTGTAAGGTTGCGACTTTGTCTATTGTCTATGTTTGATTCACTGAATAGAGTAGTGATTATGATCATCCAGATTTTGAATTTTCAGTGATTATTACTGTAGAAACTTAGGCTAATCAATTTTGTGGTCTTTAATTTTAGTTATCGGAGAAGCGAAGTGCGACGATTCAAAAATACAGAGGCCAAGCTTTTCTATCGATTGGTTCTCAGGAAAATGGAAAAGCTTTTAGAGGTAATTTGTTTGAACAAATTTGTTGTCTTGTCTCTTGATTGTGAAGATATAAAACTACTCTTGTGCTTAAAAAAAATAGCTTTCATGTTTCTTTTGTATCAGGAGTACATTTATCAACTAACCAATGGTCTGTGATCAAGAAGAATTTTGCAGCGATAGAGGAAGGTATTAAGCAGTGCCAATCAAAATTAAAGTAAGAATGTTACTTTTATTCAAGTCTTTAAAGATTCATGTTCCTTATCATTGCTTTTAGTGTTTTACCTTCTTGCAATTAAACGTTATGCAGATCTGCTGAATCAACACAAAATGGAGATACTTCTGAGGCTGTGGATAAGAACAGCACTTGCGGTTTTTCTCTTATCGAGACTTCACGATTTGATGGGAGGAGTTATCTTTGTTGGGCATTACAGATGGAACTTTTTTTGAAGCAATTGAATCTGACTTATGTTCTCTCTGAACCCTGTCCAAGTACTGGTAGCTCTCACGGCCTTGAAACCAACCCCAGAGAAATAACTCGAGCTGATGCTGCGGGAAAAAATTGGTTGAGAGATGATTACCTGTGTCATAATCACTTGTTGAACTCCTTGTCAGATCATCTATACCGTCAATACTCGAAGAAATTCAAGCATGCTAAAGAATTGTGGGATGAGTTAAAATGGGTCTACCAGTGTGAAGAATCCAATTCAAAGAGGTCACAAGTTAGAAAGTATATTGAATTCAAAATGGTTGAAGAGAGATCGATTCTCGAGCAAGTCCAAAACTTTAACAAGATTGCGGATTCCATAGTGAGTGCTGGTATGTTTCTTGATGAGACATTTCATGTGAGTACCATCATTTCCAAGTTTCCCCCGTCGTGGAGAGGCTTCTGCACCAGGTTGATGGAAGAGGAGTTTTTACCAGTCTGGATGCTGATGGAACGAGTAAAAGCTGAGGAAGAGCTTCTCAGAAAAGTAGCTCAAGGGGTTACATATAGACCAGCCACAGGCTTTTCTCAGATGGAAAGGATACCGAGTATAGGAACAACGCATAGAGGATCTCAGAGCATAGGTTGGAAGAGGAAAGAACCCGAGAGAGACGGAAGAGTCATCATTGTATGTGACAACTGTGGGAGGAAAGGACATCTCGCAAAGAATTGTTGGGGTAAGATATCTGATGATAAACCAAATCGGGTTGCTTCTTCAGTCGCTCCAACTGTAGATTCAGAGACGAGAGCAACAACCAACAATGATAGGGGAGTAGTAGCTGATTGATGATTGTGATTGCTGAAAGTAAAATGTATATATCTCTGGATTGATTGGAAGATGAGAGAATCAAGATCCATTCCAAGAGGATCAAGCCTCGTCTTTAACATTGAATCATCAGCTAACCAAACCCGTCACAGAATTCAGAATTCAGAAGAAGTTCTTCATTATCTTTTTCTCAGCTTATTCATCTGTCTGGTCTGAAGATATTAGATTTGTGATTCTTTAGTTCAGGACACTCTATTGTATGAAACGAAGACACATTTTTGAATATCATAGCGATACATTTTGAAGTAAACTTTAAAGCAATAGAAATTGTCCCAATCAACGAGGTTCTAACTCACTGATTGTAACACTATTTGAAGACGCAATGTGATTGTCCCTTGACGATGGTTCTCCAACTCCTAAGCTTAAGAAAGCGGGTTTCGAGGGACTTGGTAAAGTGTAAGAAAGTGCATTGAGCATTAAAACAACAGAAGCCATTGTTGGTCTACTCTCTGCTTTCTGAACACACAACAAACCAATGTGAATGCATTTCATGATTTCATCACTTAGACCACTTGTTTCAATCAGACTTTGATCCACAATGTCTAATACTTTCCCTTCTCTCCAGCTTTTCCAAACCTATACATATAAACACCAAATAAGAGTTTAAAACTAAGTCAAGAGTCCAAATAAGAATTAGAAAATCAAACTGTATAGAGTCAGAAAAAACAAAACACTTACATAGCTAAGGAGGAATAATGAGCTTTCATCTTCTGGAGACCAACTGTTTTTCTCACCTTTAATGATCTCTAGGACTAGTACACCAAAGCTATACACATCTGTTTTCACCGAAAACTGCCCGTATATTACGTACTCCGGAGGCATGTAACCGCTGCGACGACCAAATAATTTTAGGTTTTTCTTTTTTTTGTTTACAGAATTGATAGAACTTAAAGGTTGCTTTTTTTTATCTTGGTAGCTTACTAGGTTCCTCCAATATTTTTTGTAAACCCGGTCTGACCTGTTTGGTCTGTATCAAACAACTTTGCCATTCCAAAATCCGCGATTTTCGGATTCATTTCATCGTCTAATAGAACATTGCCGGGTTTCAGATCTCTATGAATGATTTTGAAACGAGAATCTTCATGGAGATAAAGAAGACCTCGAGCAAGACCTAAGATTATCCTATAACGTGTTTCCCACTCCAAGATCGTTCTCCTATTGGTATCTGAAAAAGAAAGCTATTAGTTTTAATAACTCATAATAAGTAACTAGAGATAGAGATGCTTGTGTTAGCCATGGGTACCATAAATGAACTTGTCGAGGCTTGTGTTCTTCAAGAACTCATAGATGAGAAGTCGTTCTTCTCCTTTTAAGCAGAAACCTAAAAGCCTAACAAGATTACGATGTTGAAGTTTCGCAACCAATGAGACTTCGTTTATGAACTCACTGTCTCCTTGTCCTGATTTCATTGACAATCTTTTCACAGCTATCTCTTCCCCAGAATCAAGAACACCCTGGTGATAATTGAAACACATGTACAAAAGATTAAATCATAGCAAAAATGTGTAATTAATTAAGATCATAAATGTTGGAGGTGGTTTTCACCCCCTCTAAACCCGAAGATCGGAGTCCGAAGGAAAGCCCATCAAGCCCAATAGAGTCAAGAGAAGCGGTTGAGAAAGCTAAGTCAAAGTAGTTCGCGAGATCCGTGGGAAGGCGACCTTGGGAGATAAGATCGAGCTGCGGACTTTGAGGGGATAGGACAACCGCCAAGATCGATATAAAGAGAAGATTTGAGACGAAGAGAAGACAGACAATCCCCGAGCTAGAAAGAGATTAGACCTAACATAGTTTCTTTGAGAAAGATACTTATATCGCGTTTCCTTTTATAAATTCTATTTCGCTTTCATCGTAATTCTTTGCATTCAGTTCGTGCAAGGATTTAAACCTAGCTTTCTTCCCTAAAATACTTTGAGTGAGATTCAGCGCTCACAATAAACATACGAAAGAATCAAATCTAATCACCTTATAAACTACACCGAAGCCACCTTCTCCAAGCCGGTTGTCAGGAGAGAAGTCATTAGTTGCTAATCTTATGGTATCAAAGTCAAGTTGCAATAATTGTGCATCTTTTATCTTACTGTCTTCCACATCTTTGCCTGATTCAAAAGCAATATAACCAAAAGGGTGTTTAAAACTTAAAACTCTCGACAAAATAGTTTCAACACAAAAATAATTTCACCTTCATGTCTCTGTTTTTCCTTTCTTCTAGTCCTTTTCAAAAAGAAGTACATACAGACTATTACGGCAAGACCAACAACAGAGGAAACTGTGGCGATAATGATTTTTACTTTGTGGTCTCCTCCCCGAGCCCGTCCTGAGTTTCAGTGGTTAGAAGTAAGAATAAAAAATTAGTCCCCTTAAACATAACAAAAAAAAATGAATCCCATATACATAAAAAATAAAAGAAAATAGTTACTAAATTTACACATAAAACAAAGGAAAAAAAAACAAAACTCATTTGTGTATTTGAACTTGAGACCTTAATCTTCTAAAATACTAAAGGGTTATTGAGCTCAAAAACCATACATTATTTAAAAATTAAGTTTGTTGTAAACCATCTAAACTAACCATACGTATCTAAAAATTGGCCCCAAAATTTTGCCACAATAAAACGTTGTTTACTTGCTTTATGAAATCTTAACTTTAGGTTACAAAACGTTGTTTACTTGTTTTATGAAATCTTAACTTTAGGTTACAAAGGTTAATAATTACAACTAAGTAGCTAATGCAGAGTACTCTGTTTTTTTGTTATTATTTTTTTTTTTTGGTAAAACAGATATTACCTGGTGGTGAATCAAGCTCGTACTGGGAGTCGAGACGGAAGAATCTCAAGTCAGTCTCGATCTGAAAACTGCAGCTTGGACAAAACCACCTGATCCCACGTCTCCCTTTTGTTGCGTTCCCGAAACCATAAGAGAGACAGTCGTTACAGTCTTTCTCAGACAAATCCGGCGTGCACTGCACGGAAGCAAAGTATGTGGTGTTAGGCGGAGGGCAAGGACCACTGTCTTGGGCATACTTCCTCTTAGAACCACCTGATGCAGCCTTGGATCTGAGTCGGTTAAGTAACTCGCTCTGCAACCGAATAGTCTCGTTTCTATCTCCTGTGGCGTTGTACGGGTTAGGTGCTTCCAGAACAGGAGTCTTTTCGAGGATTCCAAAAATAGGTTTGTCCGAGTAACGAAACATACATTTCGTGTACCGCACGTAAGCTTCTCTATGTTGTGGACAGTTCGTTGTGGTTAGAGTGACTGCAGCTTGAGAGATACAGTTAAGGCAATCTACTCGACTGACTACTCTGTTGCAGATCCCAATGGCCTCGACTCGTTCTTGATCAGAGGTACTCCCGAAGGAGAGACTGTAGAAGTTGTAGGTGTTGGAATCTTGAGAAGGGATTGAAGAGACAAGACTTTTAAGGTTGTTGGAGAATCGGGATTCGGAGAAGTTGCTTTGTGGGGATGAACATAATGCATTTGAGGGAAATTCCCATACAGGATCGTCTATGAGGACGGTGACTTGTGCTAAGCTAAGAAATGGGACGAACACAAAAAAGAAAAAGAAGAAGAAGAATTGTGGTCGATACGAAGAACAAGAACTAGTCATGACCAAAGTGGATTTTTGTTGTGGATATATTCTGATTCTGAATGTTTATAGTGTGTGTGTTTTTTTCTTTGGCCAAATTTAGGAATGTTGAAGTTTCTTCATGGTTTTTCTTAATTTATTATGTTCATCGGAACCAAATGAAACGTCGAATCTTCTTTATTTCCACTTAGGAAAAACCTCGTCTTTGGAAATTAAACGTGACGTGTTGTTGACCGTGTCGAAGTGAGTTGCTACAGGCTACTAAAGCCGTGTTTAGATATAAAAATGTTTGACGGTCCATCCATGGTTATGGTTATAAAAATGACGGTCCTATTAAACGTGATGGTCCAAATTTATGGTTATAAGTCGCTGTAATAAATATAAAAGTTTTTTATGAGTAGACATTGAACGTTATCCAGATGGAAAATATAATGTTTTTCAAAAAATATAAAATTGAAATCAACGGATACATGGAATCCAAGAGCATTTACCAAACCAGGAACAACCAAAACTGGACTCAAACAATGCCAAGAAAAGACAGACTCAAGCTATCGACTAAAATTCGGCAAAAGAAAAGAAAAGATTGATTCAGGTTACCAACTCGAAACAAATCTAAGCTTGAAATACGAAAACTTAGCCGCCGAATGCTTGAATCTTGAAAGATATTCTTTAAAGAAAATATCGATAAAAATATATCACGTTTCTCCGATATTTTCTTTAAATAATATCTTGTTGTATTAA